>ML780864.1:149391-161950 GCA_009831015.1 Picea engelmannii | reverse complement strand
TACCTGGATTTTTTGCTCAAACCAGTATTAAGGGTTTAAGAAAAAGTTTCTTTCAGTTAAGTTTATAAATAATGTATAGAAAGTAGTTATACTAAGAAACTATATAGAATTGTGTAACAAGTTTCCTCTTTATAATTTCTTTAACATGAAGAGAGGATTAAGCAAACTCTTTACTTAAACATGAAGTATTAATGGTTCAACAAAAATATTATTTGATTTAAGTCTCTCAATAATGTATAATGAGTGGTTATACTAAAAAATAGAATTGTGTAACAAGTTTCCTCTTTAGAGTTTCTTTAACATCAAGAGAGGATTAAACAAGCTCTTTACTTAAACATGTATTAAGGGTTCAACAAAAATATTATTTGATTTAAGTTTCTCTATAATATATAATGAGTGGTTATACTAAAAAACGATATAGATATGTGTAATAGGTTTTTCCTTTAGAGTTTCTTTAAACATGAAGTGAGGATTAAGCAAACTCTTTCCTCGTTGAACAAGAAAAATGGATTCTCTCTTTATTATATTTAATAAAGGATAAATACTTATATATGTTTTGTTTTTTATATTTTTAATAATTATAAAATAGAAAAATAATTATTAAATAAAAGTATAAAAATTTAATATATATATTTTTATCAATATAATAAAATAACAAAAATAAATATATATTATAAATTGATCAGTTTCGATTAAACTTCATATAAAATATAAAACTTGAAAAAATAAATGAAATTTCATAAAATAAAAAAAATTGGACTTTTATAGAATTTGTTAAATTGTTTTCAAAAAAATATTAAAATAAAAATATACAAGATTAGTTACATTGATGTATTATGTAAAAAGAAAATTAGAAGAGTTAACTCTTGGTATGATAACACATGTAAAATGGTTAGGAAAGTCATTACGATGCTTCTAATGAATCCTTAAAGTCCAAAAGATAAATCCATTAAAAGGAAAAAAGACACTACATAAATAAAAAGCAAGAGAAGATTTTACACCTATCTAAGCTAGATCCTAAGAAATTTTGGAGGCAAAGTCTCATTGGTAAAACTAAATATAATAATATGATTCCAAATAATATGATTTCCTTGAGGGACTAGAATAACTACCTTAAAAATATTTACCAATATCGTAATGTGATGGACAACATTCCAAATGTTTTTACATAGGTTGAAGTTTTTTTCTATAGAAGACATAAATCTTGGGGTTAAGTGACTCATAGAAGGGAAAGCTAAGGACATCAAAGGCTACCAAACTAAAATATTAAAAATTGGAAGGCCTATTCTCATCCCTCACATACACTATGTTATCACTATAACAATTTTATGTGGAATCCAAGTCTCGGTACTTAGCAAGCGGCTAAATTGGTGTAGAGGTGTGACAAACTGGAGGACGATGCCATATCTAGCGGACAGGGCTAAATCTAGCAGAATTGTGAAGTTGGCGGGACTCGACGGGTCATGGATCGTGGTTGTCGTAGATCAATGATTGTGGATCAGATCGGGCCAAGAATTAGTGTGGGGGATAATATCTTGAAAGCGGGCTGATAAGAATACCGTGGTTTCTTCTCGAGGGAACATGGCGTCTCTGGATGCATATCAGGGGGAAATGCAGGTGAGCTCGAAACCACTCAATCGCTCCTCGAAATCTCGTGTCAAATGTCATTCAACGTGTTAAATCCAAAGGTCACATGGGGAAAGGGAAAGTTGATAGTCAATCAAATCATCTCGAGACACTTGTGTGGGCGCCATTCATCCGTGAGATGCCAGGTGAGTGATGCCAAAAAAATGATTCGAAGGCTCATCATTTGAAATCAATGGACAAACATGATAATCCATTATCCCTGCAAGGAATTTCATCAGTATCCCATGATTAGCACTCAATGACGATTGTCATTCAAAACATGGGTGATATTACTATGTTTCTGGCGATTAAAGTTTTATTCCCGAACAAGGTAACCACAAATCAAATTGTTCGTCTAATTCTTATACAGCTAAGGGAGATAGTCTTGTGCTTCTTGGAGAACCATAGGAAATAGAGAAGACAGATCCAGCGGCCTTTAGAAAACCAGGATATTCAAATAATCTAATAAAATTATCAATGAAGAAGAAAGGAAAGCTTGCTATACGAATACTGGCAACAACATTTCATACAAATTCTGCAGATGAACCCAGGTCAAGAGAAGAAATCAGATTAAATCCTATCATGAAGGATTTGATCATCAATGGATACGTAGACAACAAGAGTAAAAGGAGAAAGCGACGGGAGAAGGAGATTAAGGCTGAAATGGTTGAGGGTATTGGAGAAAACCAGCCTGATTGGCTTGATACTTTAAAGGAAGAGATTGCAAACCTGAAATAGATTTCAAGCTAAATTAAGTATGTTTTAGGGAATTTTGTGATGATGCAGACAAGTGGCATTCAGTGTAAAAAATATCCAATATGTCAATTTTTTGTTTATAACGCTCCCTAGAAAGTAGGAGTTCGGCTTTGACACATTACACCCTCTGTCACCAATGTTTATTTTTGGAATATTGGACAAGATGAATCGTTTTGGGTCTCATATTTAATTTATCTATATATACTGTTGAAAAGATAAATAAAGGGTTGGACTTACTGGAGAGGGGCCTCCCCTCGTAGTATGAGAAATTTGTAATTTTCTTATGAATTTTAATATAAGAAGATAAGGTGTTCTCAAATAGCCGAGATTCATCATGGTGTTGATGTTCAATATATTTTCTTGTATTTCATATTCATGAATGTGTTTTTGTTGCTAGTAATAATCCTTAAGTAATAGAAGGAATCCACCCTCTTTGTGCTCCTTCTCACATTGATTATACTTGTTATGTGTTTATTGGTTTCTGGTTCAGAATCCAATCATGATGGGTTGCAGTAGCCAGCCTTCATGTTTCTTCTTCTAATGCTATACCAAGAGATTCTCCCTCTATAAGACACCTCTTGCTGATAGTAGCCTTTCCTTTCTTTTCCTCTGCCATCTCATATTACTTAGTTGGTTGAATATCATACCTATTTTGCCTCTGTTCCCTCGAGTAATACCTAGCTTATACTTCTTCATACGTTTCAGGAATGGACCCCATTTCCCAATGGCCCTACTCTTCTTTTTTGTCCTACCACCTTCAAATTCTACACCTTGGCAGAATGTGACCTTCGTGCACGCATTGCCAGATATTTTGAATACCTCAAATAGTTGTATGCCTGAGAGATCCCTCTCTATTTGGAAGAGTCATAATCCAACCTAAAGCTGGTTGAAACAGTTACCTCTGCCGTTTGTCTATCAACCGGACAAAATTTACAGAGTGCTAACATTCTGGCGCTGTTGTTGGGGAACGAAAGTGAAATGTTCCTTGGGAAAGAATGACATAGTTGATTTCTAAGGTCGGAGAGAAGAAGACACTTAGACACATATTGGTTGTATTCCTTCTTTGGCGACTCCACACATCAAAAAATCAGTTTGAAGGTGATTCCACTGGTAGAAGAATCCAAAAAGTTAAATTTTCACTGGCGACTCCACTTTCCAGAGACTAAGTAGCCTAAAGATTTTATTGGTGACTCCATTCAAGATTAAAATGTGATTTAGAAACTCCAATGGAAGATGAGATCCCTTGACAGAGGTATGAAAGGACATCATGGGAGAAAACAAGTACCTAAAGTTGAGTTTTTTCCAAGACATAATATTTTTTGTTATTAATTACCTTTTGTCTTTTCCTGAACATGCTAAACAATTTTTTCTTCACATGTTGCATGTGAATGATGATCATGATAATATTTAAATTCTATATCCTCCTCTTAAATTTATATAGATATCTCCTCAGTTTATCACTTATTTTGATCAAAATCTCCCATCTTAGCCATGTGATAACCATGACCAAGTTGATGAGCTTCATGAAAGAAAGGTTGATATTTAACCTCCTATACTTGATCCAATACCTTCCAAGACTCATCACAGATACAGACCCTTAAAATTACCCCACATCCTTTATAATTTTTCTCCAAAGCACTATGAATACATGCTTGTGTTTGATGGGGAACATAGTGCCATCACAGCTGAAAAACACATCCAAGAGTTTGAACATTTTATAGATTTGTTTGAGATTGACCATGATGATGTTTGTATGAGGGATTTAACTCAATCCTTGAAAGGAGATACCAAAGAATGGTTTAAACATTTATAGCCGGAGACAATTAGCTCATGGGAAGAATTGAAGAGTGTTTTTTTCTAAGTTTTGGGGTAAGAAGAAATCTCTAGACCTACAACTTACATAATTCTATGCCTTGAAAGGACAAAGAAATGAAACTGTTTCCACATTCAATAGAAGGTTTTCCAGTATTTATTATGATTTTCCCAAAGAAATTCAACCCACTGAAGTTGCTACCATGCTCCAGTATGCCACTACTCTTCACCCAGATTTGTCTTTTCTCATGATGGAAAGAAGACCTAAGACCTTACAAAAAATGTTTAATGATGCTCAAGAGATTAAACACAATATCCTAGCATGTGAACAGATCCGAAATGAGGGGTTGGGTTCTCCAGGACATAAAAATGAATATGAACAGAGAATGTTTGATTGGGGTCTTGAGCACAAGACTGATAATATCATAGGTCCTCTTGAAATTTTGAATTCTAATGATTTTGAGAAAGATTATATTCCACTTATTGAAAGAGAAGGAACTTATATAGTTTCTAATCCACCCCATGAAAATCATGGAGATGATTGGTTCATATAATCAGTTGTAGATAGTCAAGAAGATGAGTTTGCAAATCAGCTTGTTGAGAAACAGGTTGATGGTCCAAGTTTTTTCTTGCTATATGACATTGCAAATATTGTTGATTTGCCTATATATGATGAATATAATGATGATTATGATTTTGAATTCTTAGAACAACCAACTGCATGTTCTCTCCCTGAAAATGTTCCTTTTCAGCAGTGTAGTGAGATCCATTAGCCTACATGTCACAGTTACAAAGAAGAAGGTACTGAAACAACTGAAGAAAATTATTTACCCTTATGCTTATCTTCATTTAAATTGCTGAAAGAAAATGATAAGATCATCATTGAAACAAAGGAATGTGTGTTGATGCCAAATCACACTGATTCACTGAAACAATTTAACAAGAAATTGCAACCATTTGTCAAAGAGGAGTTTGAAAATAAGTGTGTTCAACAACCTAAAGAAATGGAAAAAAGTACATGTGACAGAAATGAAGGAAATGAAGAAAATTCTAAATCAAAAATAAGAACCTTTCCATTATGTTTTGCTTCATTCAAAGTGCTCAAAAGAAATGTCAATAATGTTTCAAATTAGAAACCTTCCAGGTATGATGTTAAATTTGAAGAGAGAAGTAGACTTGCAAATTAAAAACATCTCCCATTATGTTTTTCTTCCTTTGAATGGTTAAAAGAAAATCATGAGAAAATAGAGAAATTTGATCAAGGGATTGTTGTCAAAAAGCATTTTCCTTCTCCTGAACTTGATGAAGATATTCAACAATATTTCTAGCAAGACAAAGTTTTTCAAAGTTGTCTTTCTTCCCCTGTGAATGATGTGGTTGTTCAAATTCTAAGTGGCCTAGACATGGATGAGGATTTTGAAATTGCATCTATGGAGACTTCAAGGAGTGAACGAACAAATGACATAGAGTTTCAAGAAAGTAACAAAACAATGTATGCCATTTTTTGATCAGAAATACAGAAAGATAATGAAGAGGCAGTTGTTCTATTCGCTTCCTTTGAAAATGCATCCATGAGAACTCTAGAGTGTGAAATAGTTCATGATGTTATCTTTTCACATTTGCAAGGAGATTATGAACAGGAACTTATTTCCATTCATTCATTTGAAAGTCAAAATGATATTCCTCTAGCAAATTTCCAGAAGGTTAATAAAACCCAACCAAAATTGTTTGATGAACATGAGGATAGCCTTGATACACATAATATGGTTGTCATATTTTAAGATGTTCAAGAATGTATGAATGTTTTTGTTGAGATGCATGGAAAATTAGACAAGCCTATTGTTTCCATTCCATTTGAAAATGTTCTAAGAACTGAAGAAATAGAGCAAGAACAACAAACACTTATGAATGAGGCTTGTCTTCCTGTTTTTGTTCATCAAGAAGAAATGTTTTTTCATGTGTTTCATGACCCTGTAGCATGTTATATAGAGAATTCTAGCAATCATAATTTGTGTCTTAGGATGGATTGTAAGCTCAGAGATGAAGATGATGGTCAATCAAAATTAGGATTAGATATGGATTGTTTTCCACCAGTGGTTTCATTTCAACCAGCGTTGTCTTCTGATTCAAAAGGTCGTTATTTCCAACAATATCGACAAATTTTTAAGCCTCTTGGTGGAAATAAATAGGGTAAATCACATGAAATCAATAATGTAGTAGAAGTGAAACATGATTGTTGTCTTATGCATGTGTTGGAAGATCCATTTGCAGTTTTTCTAGAAACAATAAATAGTCCCAATATTTTTGAAATCCTAAGATTCAAATTCATATATAACTTCTTGAATAGGTTATCAGTGAACAGGCTTTGGAGAAAGCATGTACAAAATAAACAAGAAGTGGATAAAATGTTGGCATGGCTACATTGGCATTTTGATTTCATTTGATTGGAAGTACATTTGGGTAGTTAGGGTAGGTAGGCATAAATAAGCTTGTAGATCAAACGTTTTCAAGTTTAGGTCTCCAAATAAAGCATTCAACCTCTAAGTGAGAGCAATGTGTAGATTGTGGTTTTCAACGAACATTGGTGACAGGTCAAGGTATGATACACACCTATTGTGAGAGAAGACCCAATGGATAAGGAACAGGGTCTATTATTCTTTGCTACTTCATAGGGTGGATAGAATCCCCAGTTGGATCCTATGTTATCACTATAACAATTTTATGTGGAATCCAAGTCTCGGTACTTAGCAAGCGGCTGAATCAGTGTAGAGGTGCGACAAAATGGAGGATGATTCTATATCTAGCAAACATGGCTAAATCTAGAAGGAGTGTGAAGTTGATGAGATTATGTGAGTCGTGGATCGTGGACACCGCAGATCAACGGTTGTGGAGCATATCAGGCCAAGAACTGCGGGGAATAATCTCTTGAAAGCGGGCTGATAAGAATACTATGGTTTCTTCTCGAGGGCATGTGGCACCTCCAGATGCATATCGGGGGGGAAAGTGAGTGAGCTCGAAACCACTCAATCGCTCCCTGAAATCTCATATCAAATGTCATTCAACGTGTTAAATCCAAAGGTCACATGGGGAAAGGGAAAGTTGACGACCATTCAAATCATCTCGAGACACTTGTGTGGGCACCATTTGTTCGTGAGATGCCAGGGGAGTACTGCCAAAAAAATGATTCGAAGGCTCATCATTTGAAATCAATGGGAAAACGTGATAAGTTGTTATCCCTGCAAGGAATTTCATCAGTAGCCCATGATTATCACTCAATGATGACTATCATTCAAAATATGGGTGATATTACTCTGTTTATGGCGATTAAAGTTTTATTCCAGAACAGGGTAACCGCAAATCAAATCGTTTGTCTAATTCTTGTAAAACTAAGGGAGATAATCTCGTGTTTCCTGGCGAACCAGAGGAAATGGAGAAGACAGATCCAATGGCCTTCAACAAACAAAGATATTCAGATAATCTGACAAAATTATCAATGAAGAAGAAAGAAAAGCTTGTTGTACGAATACTGGTAACAAAATTTCATACAAAGTCTGCAGATGAACCCAGGTCAGGAGACGAAATCAGATTAAATCCTATCATGAAGAATTTGATCATCAATGGATACGCATACAACCAGAGTAAAAGGAGCAAGCGACGGAAGAAGGAGATTAAAGATGAAATGGTTGAGGGTATTGGAGAAAACTAGCCTAATTGGCTTGATACTTTAAAGGAAGAGATTGCAAACTTGAAATAGATTTAAGCTAAATTAAGTATGTTTTGGGGAATTTTTTGATGATGCAAACAAGTGGCATTCAGGGTAAAAAATATCGAATATGTCAGTTTTTTGTTTATAACGCTCCCTAGAAACTAGGAGTTTGGCGTTGGCACGTTACACCCTCTTTCACCAATGTCTATTTTTGGAATCTTGGAGAAGATGAATCGTTTTGGGTCTCATATGTAATTTATCTATATATATAATGTTGAAAAGATAAATAAAGGGTTGGACTTACCAGAGAGGGGCCTCCCCTCGTAGTATGAGAACTTTGTAATTTTCTTATGAATTTTAATATAAGCAGATAAGGTGTTCTCAGATAGCCGAGATTCATCGTGGTGTTGATGTTCAATATGTTTTCTTGTATTTCATATTCATGAATGTGTTTTTGTTGCTAGTAATAGAAGGAATTCGCCCTATTGTTGCTCCTTCTCACATCGATTATACTCGTTATGTGTTTATTGGTTTCTGGTTCAGAATCCACTTGTGATGGGTGCTCTTCTTATAGTATCCAACCTTCATGTTTCTTCTTCTAATGCTATACCAAGAGATTCGCCCTCTATAAGATGCCTCTTGTTCATAGTAGTCTTTCCTTTATTTTCCTCTGCCATCTCATATTACTTAGTTGGCTGAACATCATACCTATTTTGCCTTTATTCTCTCTAGAAATACATAGCTTATAATTCTTCATATGTTTCAGGAACATACCCCATTGCCCAATGGCCCTGCTCTTCTATTTTTTCCTACCACCTTCAAATTCTACACCTTGGAAGAATCTGACCTCTGTGCACGCATTTCTAAATCTTTCGAATACCTAAAATAGTTGTATGCCCGAAAGAGCCCTCTCTATTTGGAAGGGCTAGAATCCAACCTAAAGTTGGTTGAAACAATTACCTCTGTCGTCTGTCTATCAATGGGAAAAAATTTATAGAGTGCTAACACACTAGATATTCAATTTAGTAGTTAAACGGGGCTTCCCTAAACCCAAGTCTATTTTTAAAAGTGGGTACAAAAATAATCCCTCTAATTGTAGGACCATTATGATTAGCCCCATTTAGCCAAGCTATATAGAAGTATTTTGGAAAACAAGATTAGCATATGGCTAGAAATCCATGTAAAAAGAGCTAAAGGCCGAGCCAAATTTAGAGGCTATCATTCAACTATGACCACTATCTTACGCTTAGGATCATTACAAAGGAATTTCACAATAATAAAACCAATCTCATTTTTTATTTTGTTGACTTTAGAAAATATTTTGACACAGTGCCCCAAAATAACCTTTGGAATATGTTAGAAGAGATAAAATTTCCTTTCGAGTTGAGTGTTGTTGTGGTAAGGTTGTACGAAAACATTATTCCAAGTTTAGGAACACTCAGGGTTGGTTGGAATAAATAAACTATAATATAGGATTCAATCAATATGGTGTTGATATTATGGTAGTTGCAGGAGGTATTTACCTCCACATGTAACCCTGAAAATAATATAATATTTTGGGAAGCAAGAAGAAACCCTAAAGCATTAAACCTAACCCTAGAAGACAAGTCGACTCAAGGAAATAATCAATATTAAGTATTTAGCATCCAGAATGATAATTCGACGTAGACATCTTAGGAAAACAGTATAAATACAAGTAGCCAGACCTCATTTTGTACCAGACAACTCAAAATTTTAGCTGGGAAGAAGTGCGCACTGCAGAAACTGGGCAAGTACGCAAGTCTGGGAGCAGCTGCAATCAGAAGCTACTACAATTTGTATTCCTGGTTTAAGCTCATACTTTCTATTGGTTATGGTTGGAATTTCTGATCAGTCTTGTTTATCTTTGCTTGATGCATTAGTCATGGTTGGATATTGGTTTTCTTTTGAAATCATTCTCTTTCAATGTTAAGGTGCTCGGGGGTGGCTTCGACCCATGGTTGAGTGAAAATATTGTTATATCATCTATGGTTAAAAGAGAAAATCCATTGTTTTCTAACAGGTTATGGGCCCACACTATCTTCGGATAGTCTAACCACTGGAACATAGATTGGGAAGATTTGCTTAGTTACAGTTGCAATTGCAACCAATTTTTGTTTCAGCAACGAAACCCTAAACCTCTTCTTGAGGCACCTTAAGTGAAGAGATTGACCTAATTTATGGATATCCTAGTGTTCCCTAGCCTAGAAGACCTCTTAGTATTCTCAGCAAGCCAAGACGTCAAGTTTGAGTTTTTGGTCAAAGTCAAAGGTTGACCAAGCCAAAGCAGTTATTACTTACTCTATGAAGTCAAAAAACAAGTTAGAAGGGGATTCGAACTTCAGAGCGTGAAAGAAAAGGATTGTCCTCATCCTTGCCAAGAATAAAGTGTTGGATATCATGAAAGGAAAGATTGTGGAACCAAAGTTCGAAGAAGGAAAAGAGAAGGAACCTCAGAATGTTGTAGTTATGGAGAAGTTCAAAGACAAGGACATCAATGCCATGAGTATCATAGTGGACTCTATAAAATACCACTTGATACCCTACATCTCCCATCTTGACTCATCCAAGAAGATGTACGATGCCCTAACAAACCTCTTCTCAGTCAGAAACATTGGACAAGTAATGAGTCTGAAGAATGAGCTTCGTGACATGAAAATGAATGATGATGAAAGCATAACATAATACTTTGTGAGAATCTCTCAGTTAAGAGATCAACTACAATATATTGAAGAAATCATTTCAGAGAAGGAACTGGAAAATATAGTACTCAGTGGTCTTCCCAAGACATGGGATGCATTTTCCGCAAGCATGAACACAAATAAGGAGTATCCCACATTTGAATAACTTTGGACTTGCTCTGCACAAGAAGAATCAAGGATTAGTATAAAATAGAAACCCCAAAAGAAATAAGATGATCAAGCCTTCACAACAAGGTTCAATAATTTCAGGAATAAAAAGAAGTTTGGCTCAAGGAAGAAACCAAATCAAGAGAAAGATAGCAAGATAAAACAAACTTCTTCTTCTAAAGACAAGGTAACAATATTCTTCATAATTCTTGTACATACCATGTTTACATAGTTTATGTACATATCTTGCATATCTATTTCTTAGAAGATAATATGTTCAAAGAGAAACAATACCTATGGAAGAGTAACAAGATAAGGTTGTTATCACGATGAGTACAAGTCAATCAATACACATGAAAAGATGAAGTACATTGACAATCCCTGGTAACAATTCCCGTGGAATCTATTAACATAAGTAACAGCTACAAGATAAGCTGAAATCAGAATCCAACTTGAAGAAACATGGAAGAAATAAAAACATAAAGAAGTTAGCGATCAAAAGGAAATTAGAAAAAGACTTGTGACACTTTGCAGAAGGAAATAAAGATGCAGATGGAAGTGTGGACTCTCTTATATGGAGGGAGTCGATTATATAATTCCAAAATAAGATCATTCATTCATGCATGAAGAAAGGATTAGGAGGGAGCTAATCCTAAAAAATATTATCCATTGAGGATTATGAAGTATCTATCCATGTTCCCACAGATGGTAGCAGCCATGAAAAGTAGCACATGTTCAGTTTGACTTTAGAAGAAGTCTTCTTCGAAAAGAAGCCTTAAAGTATCCTTGGTTGTCCATCCACATCCATTATCCTATGATGAAAGGAAGAAGTTGGAATCTTTAGGGCATGGAATCTATAGAAAATTCCATGGACCCAAGAGCTAAAGAGAAACATGAGGAAGAACATGAAGATTCAAAGAGAGAAAGAAAAGCCAGAACAACCAGTCACTATATCGAGAATCACAAGACTGGAAGCTTGGTCTGAACCCACTAGACGCAATCAAGCAGAGGAAATGGAAGTTGTGATGAAGAACAATGTATGGAATACTTATGAATGGAAGACTTGTGAGATCCATAACTAAAGGTTCTCCCAAATGGAGGGAGAAGACTATGATGATAGATTGTTCCAGTAACCGGAGATACCTCTACCTGAGCCATTATATCTCTTGCAATATCCATGGTTTGGAGTTTACATTAGATGAATGTAAGGACTATTCTCCTCAACAGAGTAATTGAACAAAGGAGCGTATGTAGAGAAACCTCAAGGTTTTGAGGTATACCAGAAAGAGACTTTTGTATGCAGATGGAAGAAAACAACTTGGTGCAGAGCCTCCAATGCACATCAGAAGCGTGGTGAAAACTTTCTATAACAAAGATATTGTATCATAATGGTTACTCAGAAGTCCAGGATGATGGATTGCCAATCCATGACAAACTCTCATGATGAAATAATAAGTGCCACTTGGATATATTCCAGTTTGAGACTTGCCATGATGTCATGAGCTAGATGGAAACAAAAGAGCTGAAACCAACCATGACATACTATAATGATCAAGAGATATATGAAGCCTTCAGAGAAAACCAGTGTTCCAGAAAGACCGAAGTACATTGAGATCAGGGATTAAATTCTCTGTGATAAGGTCCAGAAAGGAGAAGTAGTTCTCCAATATATCTCCACAGATGAGCAGATACCAGACATTTCGGTAAAGCCTCTATCCAAGATGAAAAATTTTGAGTACTCAAGAAACAAGCTGGAGCTCATGGAGATGAATTCCTTATTGGAAAGTGAAGA
>ML780864.1:118678-142728 GCA_009831015.1 Picea engelmannii | reverse complement strand
ACAAGTCGGCTCAAGGAAATAATTAATATTAAGTATTTAGCATCCAGAACGAGAAGTCGACCTAGACAGCTCAGGAAAAAAGTAGAAATACAAGTAGCCAGACCTCATTTTGTACCATAGCTTAAAATTTTAGCTGGGAAGAAGTGTGCACTATATAAACTGGCAAGTGCGCAAGTCTGGGAGCAGCTGCAACCAACAACTACAACAATCTGTATTCCTGGTTTAGGCTTGAACTTTCTATTGGTTATGCTTGGACTTTCTGATCAGTCTTGGTTATCTTTGCTTGATGCATTAGCCGTGGTTGGCTATTGGTTTTCTTCCAGAATCATTCTCTATCAAGGTTAAGGTGCTCGAGGGTGGCTTCGGCCTATGGTTGGGTGACAATATTGTTATATTTTCTATGGTTAAACGAGCACATCCATTATTTTAACATATGGTCTTGTGTCCCCTGCCCTTTTTGTCATATATGTTGACTAGTTAGAACATTGGTTGGAAGATGCAAGATGTGTCGGTCTGACTCTTGTGGGTGTAGTCATCATTCTTCTTCTTTACACCCATGATTTTTCTCTTATGAAAAGGAGTACCTATGACCTCAATAAGCAACTAAAAATCCTCAAGGAATTATGCTATAGTATGGATATGAATATGAACACTGAATTAATAAAAATCATTATAGTTAAATTGAAAAAGATGAAAGGAGTGAAATTTAAAATTTTCACCAATTAAAAATTGAAATGAGTGAAATTTAAAAATTTTGAAATTTATTTTTAATTTTCAAAAAAATTAATTTAATAAAAATATTGAAATTTTTTGTATCATAAAAAATGAAAATGAGTTAATGTAAAATCAAAAATTTGTATCTTACAATTAAAATAAAAGGTATACTAGGTATACTCCATGCTTTGGCAAGGACTAAGTGTAAATAAATAACTATCAACAAAATGAAAGGGGATTATAATATGATCAGTAGTTTTAGTTCTTCTTAATAAGAAGAAGGTTGTATGAGAAAGTAAAACTTTGAAAGGGGATTATAATATGATCAGTAGTTTTAGTTCTTCTTAATAAGAAGAAGGTTGTATGAGAAAGTAAAACTTTGAGTGATAATTTTACACCTTACTATCCTTATTAATACTCCCCAACCCACCTCATGTGTATATCAACTCCATCGTTTCACTTTGGGGTGACTCTTTGTAAGTTGTTTATTACAAAATTTATATCTTTTCAACATTTACATATAATTCATGCTACTTAAAAGAGTCAATTTATTGTTGAATTTAATAACTCATATTAAGTTTGGGAAAATGAGATCCATTCTTTCTAAAACATATGATCAATACTTTTCGTTCTTCTTAATAAGACAAAAGTTGTATGAGAAAGTAAAACTTAGAGTGATAATTCTACACCTTACTATCCTTATTAATACTCCCCAACCCACCTCATGTGTATATCAACTCCATCATTTCACTTTGGGGTGACTCTTTGTAAGTTGTTTATTACAAAATTTATATCTTTTCGGCATTTACATATAATTCATGCTACTTAAAAGAGTCAATTTATTGTTGAATGTAATAACTCATATTAAGTTTGGGAAAATGAGATCCATTCTAAAACATATGATCAATAGTTTTTGTTCTTCTTAATAAGACAAAGGTTGCATGAGAAAGTAAAACTTAGAGTGATAATTCTACACCTTACTATCCTTATTAATACTCCCCAACCCACCTCATGTGTATATCAACTCCATCGTTTCACTTTGGGGTGACTCTTTGTAAGTTGTTTATTACAAAATTTATATCATTTTGGCATTTACATATAGTTCATGCTACTTAAAAGAGTCAATTTATTGTTGAAGTTAATAACTCATATTAAGTTTGGGAAAATGAGATCCATTCTAAAACAAAGGTTATCTAGTGGATATCCTCAACAAATACAGGTGGTGACTTTTTCCTTTATTTAGTTTAAGTTAGATATAGCCCTATTAAAACTCAAGTCAACTCTCAAGCTTAATAGCTAAAGTAAATTGATGTATCATGATAATATTTTTTAACTCAGTAAGGTTTATTAAAGAACCTTGTTGTGGTAGAAACAACCCCTTACTATTTTAGACTCCAATCCTCTTTCGAGGCTAAAATGGTATATGGCCCCTCTTATTTTGTTCTAACTTTCTCACTGGTACATTTTGTGCTTGCATTTCATTTTGTTGACATATTTTAGCTTTGCTTGACTCCTTTTTTTTTATCTAGCCAACCCCTTTATTTCCTCACTATATTTTCGATATGACTTGAGCAAATCGTGCTTTACCTACTCATAAGATTTCCTTTTAGCATGTTTAGCCAAAGGAATATTCTCTCGTGATAAAGATAGTTTCACGGGGAAAAATTATCTTTCACGACATAAATCGTTTCACAAGGAAAACTTATTTGTTGTGACATGTACCTCACAACATCCCACATCCAAACAAAATTCTTCATCCACAACAAAGGAAATTAAAAAAAAATCTTTCGACCCTAGTCTTATTGCATCTTCAAAATCTTTCTCTTCACAACGTGTCGCACTAAATTATTTTTCTCATGTGACATGTCACATATTTAAATTTTCTCCATTACACTTTGCATGACGAATTTTTCTTAAGTGTGATATCTCACACCAACAATGTTTCCTTCTCACGAGATTCACATGCTCAATATTCCCACAAAATAATATTTCTTGAGCATGATACATCGCACAAAGTTTTTTTTTCCTCTTGCAACATATCACACTGCCACATTTTCCTTTCATGTGACACATCACATCAATGTTTTTTCATCTCTGTTGCACATCACACAAATAAGTTTTTCTTTCAACAATGCATCGCGCCATCACCCCTTCCTCATTGCAACACATTCCACCAAATAATTTTCCTTGAGCACGATATATCACATGAAGATTGTTTCTCCGCGAAAAATATCATATAAAAAAAACTCCCTTTGAGACATCTCGCACACCTAATATTTTCTTGGACGTGATATATTGCATAAGAATATTTTCTTCGTGTGATACTCTACGTCGAAATAAAATTCTTCTTTGTAACAAGCCCTCTATCGCATCACCTAAATGATTTTAACCCATAAAACAATGATTTGGGAGTTAATTTAACATTGATTTGACTCTCGAAAAAGGTTTTAAAATGCACGCCAATGGTCATTTTGGAGTTATAAAACCATACTTCCCACTTTCCTCTGTACCATTGTCAACAATGCACCTGCCAGAAGAGATCAAATATCTTACGCTAGTCCACGACCATGCGATACATTTCACTAATTATACGATGGGTAAGCCCCAAAATTGCTAGATTTCAATGTAATTTTGTTTCAAGGAATGTGGAAGAAAGGAAGAGAGGGGTGGGCACATGAACATAATAATATGGTTAAACCCCATTCTGTTTCTATCTTTTTCTTCTACCTTTTCGTATGATTTCATAATTAAAATTAATAACATGACCCCATTTCCCCTCCTCTTTTCACCACACTCTCGAGGCACACACATTTGGGTATCTAAAAACTTCTCCGACAGTGATGATATATAAACTTTCTCTTTGAGATTTGTTTCTCCGAATGTAGGTCGAGAGTTGCAATTAAAATTGCTTAACCCCTTGACTAACCCCATGCATGTAATATGCTTTAAATAATTTTATTTTATTTTTAAAGTAAAAAAGAAGTGGTTTCTTCTATATTAAGTGGCAAAAAAAAATACAATTGTGCTGAGGCTGCCATTTGTGCCACCGTTTTATCGGAAACCAGCACATCTGCCAGCCAATATTGTTCTAGTTAAAAGTGGGTGGTCAGCCATCTTTCCTGCCCATAGGAAACCAAGGCAGATGGCGTTCCATAGTCTGAATTGTGTCCATTGTTTTACAATGAGCACCTAGAAGCCTAAGCATAGTCCTGAGCAGTAAAGCTAAACAAAAAAGAAGCATAACCATGGTGATTACCCGGTGGCCATGTTAGCCTCGTCCTCTTGTTCTCCTCCTCTAGCTGGCATCACGAACGATTGTGTGCAGGTTGGGCATCTCTGCCCTGCTGGGGCATTGGAAAACATGTTATAAAGCATATCCAGTCGTTGGCTCATGAGGAGGACATGGTGGACTTGGTCCTCCATCTATCCCAGCAAATCAAATAAGAGTTCCAGATGCTCCAGGTGGAGGAAAGGTGGTGGGACACACCATTGTTCATGCATGGAAGAAATGGGAGGTGGCGACAGGACCTTGCCACCCTCCCTCATCATGCCTCCTAGCCTATTCTCATCGGCCTCACTTGGGACTGCCTCCCCTTGTTGTTCTCCGCTTGCTCCTTCATCCTCACCGCTTCTCGTACCTGTGTCCAAGGTGTGTCTAGCCTCGGTTGTGGCTGCCTGAGAGGCCATTTCTTCCAGTATCTCCTCCTCTATGTAGCGGGTGGGGAAGTCATCGTAATTCTCTGCTCCTGTGTCACTCCCTGGTTGCTTCTCAGAGGCTGTTGAAGTGTCTTTTTCCAGAAAATGACTTGTGGGCTGCCAGTTATCTGGCTCAATGAATAAGAGATGCTCTGGAGGAGCCTGAATTGGCTCCTCTAGGAAAATCGCCTCCACATATGCCATGGGAGGGAGTCTAGCCTCATTTTCTCTGTGCGCAAGATGGGTGTGAGCCAGCAAGAGCGCTCATTCCATCTGTTGCAACCTATGATGTCAAGCAACATGGGTATACCAGGCAGAACCACAACGTGGTTTCCCTCTTTCTCGAGGCATCGGAGTGAAAGAACAGATTGCAAAAATGCAGAGGGTGGTCTGATTAATGCACCAGAGCTCGCAATTGCAGCGTTGGTGCAGGGCGAAAATGAACTGAGTGCATCCATGTCTCGGCCTGTTCAAAAGCGGAGGGAGCGACGGGACATCCTCCTCCATTAACTCTATCACCTTGAATGCTTGCAAGACCAGACTGTTCCCGTGAGGGAGAGGTCCCTTGTCTTGAGAACGACGGTTGGGGCCAGCTCCCATCACTAATGCTAAGGGGATGGGCGTCGACCTACCGCATTTAAGGCCAGGCCCAACACCCTTCCAAGTTTCTGGAATACTCGGCGTGTCACCCCATCCGGGGAATATGTTATAAAATATTACATGTAATATGGAATAACATATTACATGTAATATGTAATAACATATTACATGTAATATGTTATATGTTATAACATATTACTCTCATGTGCATATTTACTTCAATAGGTTATGGTTGTATTCACCACACCTTCGAAAACATGGATATGTGCAGCTCAACTTCTCTTCTTTGTGACCTCAACTTCTCCTTCAATTATTCTTCAAACACTATGAAAATTCTCTTTATCTCAACTCCACGTTTTTAGCTACTTGGCCATCATGTAGAACTCACATGGAACTACCAGATAAAATCCTTTAATATAATAACACCCATCTATCCTAACATTTGCATCCATTACAAACACCAGTTCTACTAATGTTTTATATTGTTGATATGGATGAATTGTAAGAACAACCATGGCCACTTGTAGGAGAAGAAGTGGCAAGGGTCCAGTCATTGAGATTACTTCAAACAACGAGATTACTTCAGACAAGGAGGAAATAAGAACCAAGGCCCATCCATGATCACACCCTTTGCACTGTGGATAAAGGTGTATCATAACAATGGAGAGAACTCTATTAGATGTTACAACTCGAGTCCTACCCTGAATTACCCGATGATGATAAATATTTGGGTGTACACTAGATGATAAGGCACTGTCAACTTCACAAGGTAGCTTCCTTGTATGTATTCGAGAGTAGTATAAAATTGCAACACCACTTTGAATATATTGTGTATTACTTATTAATTCCTTGTATGTATTCGAGAGTAGTATAAAATTGCAACACCACTTTCAATATATTGGATATTACTTATTAATTGGGAAAAAGTGTTAAGGTGTTTTTCATGCAGTTTTTTTTTTGACGGATGACATTAAGTACCATGCTTGAAATTGAAAGTCTTTTTTTTTTAAATGAATTTTGTCATATATATATATTTATATATATATGTTATTCCAAAAATAATAAATAAATATGTTAATATTTATTTGAAGTAAATAATTATAATTTTAATATAATAATTAATTATATATAATATTTGTTAGAATTTGTAATTAAGGTGTACTTTTACTTGCTTGACACTGATAGATTTTGATGCTACCACTATAATTTTCAAGCACACTATACATGGTTAATAAAGGTTTGAACCAACTACTTAATAAAAAGTGCCTTAACGACCAAGCGATCTAGACCTCCAAAGACTTTAGTTATATATTTTAATATAAAATTAAAATATAATATTTTTTATAATTTAAAATATATTAAAATTATTATAATAAAAAAACAAAATTTATTAATATTGAATATAATTAATATATATATAAATCAATCATAACATCATCTTAATATAAATATTTTAAGTGATAAAAAAATATCTTAATTATTAACATTAATATATGAGGGTGGGGATGGGGCGTGGAATATATAGTAAAATATATTATGTTTTACTCTATATTCCCCATCCCCACCCTCATATATGATATAATATTTTTAGGAATGAATAAACTATATCATAATTTTACTTTAATCTTTATGTATGCTTGATAAATTATTAAAATGAACCTACCACTATTTTTCACTCAACTTTAAGTGAGTATTAGAGTTCAACAAAATATCTTTATAGATGTTTTATGAACTATTAAAATGAATGATTTTTCACTCAAATTAGTATTAAGGGTTCAACAAAAGATTATTTGAGTTAAGTTTCTCAATAATGTATAATGAGTGGTTATACTAAGAAACGATATAGAGTTGTGTAATAGGTTTCTCCTTTAGAGTTTCTTTAAACATGAATTGGGGATTAAGCAAGATCTTAACTTTTTTTTCACAAGGGAAAAACATCTTATATTAGAGATATAAAGTAAAACTTTACAAAAAAAAATTGCTCCGATAAAAGTATTCTTTCGGTCCTTTTAATAGGTCCCATTTTCCTGTAGAATAATGTCTTCCATATATACTTGTTACAAARACAAAAATCAAAATTATTCCATAATTATTACAATTCTAATCAACAGTTTAACTTAGACCGAATTGGTCTATCATACCTTAAGAGGGTAAGTGATTACTTGCGATTCTTTAGAATTTTGTTTCTGTGCTCGAAAAGCATTAAGATAAGCTTTCCAATATCTCCATACTTTTGTTGAGTTAATAGGTTAGGAAGGTTGGTAGTGTGACAAATATTTTGAAAACGAGATCTAATATGGGTATAGGCTAGACAATCTAAGAGAAAATGCTTTTCATCTTCAACCTTCTTAGTGTCACAAAGGTGACACCTTATAATTTGTTAAATTGTTTTCATAAAAAAAATATGTAAATAAACTAGATGAAAATCCTTCTATTCAACAAAGAAAAAAGTACAAAGTGATACGTAGACTTGTTGATAGCAAAAGATCCCTCAAAAACAGAACAGGGGAACAATGAAGACTAACCTATGCTAAAAGAGAACCACAAGAAGTACATGGGCATGACTAGATGAAACATTACAAAGAGAAGGTGTTATAACCCTAAATTGCTCTACACATGCATACATGGCCTTTGGCCCTCTTATTTGCATTTTTTTCCAAAGCACTACTAAGTTGCTCTTCTTAAAAACCAATTTTTTGAAGATGTACGCACCCTGCACCACTATTGCCCGCATACATACGCTTGTTGCACCACTACAACTCATGTACATACACATGATGCACCATTACAACCCACGTATACTTGCAAAAGTTGCAAGGAATTCGTTGAGATTATGGGATATTGGGTAGTTTCCCAACTAATCCACCGCCTATAGCCCGTCACCCTACAGAATAACCATCCTTTTTTCATATAAAAGGATTTGTTGGGGTCTCATTTTACATCTAGACATAAGAACAGTGAAACTCTTCCTGTTTCACATCCCCTCCTTGCCCAAGTTATTGCAGCCCTTTTGTGAGAATTGCCTCAACATTTCCCTATTAGCCCTTCTTCCTCCATCAGAACCCATTCACTTCCCAAGAAGAGATCAGAAGGTTGAGAGGAGAAGCCATACAAAGGTGCACTTGGAGCTTGGTGAAGAGGATCCCGAACCAGGTTTGTGGAGTAGTAGTCGGCTTTGATTGTAAAGGTATAATCATTGAGTTATTAATAAAATATTTACTTTTTCTGTCCCAAATCATGGTGTACTGAATGCTTTTATTGGTTTATGTTTTGACATTCTAAAATCTAACCCTAATTTGTATATGAAATAGCATGCTTCTAGTTTTTTGTTTGTCTATCTTTGAATGCAGGTCATCCCTGAGAGGAGGCGTGCAGTCAACAAATCTTTCAAGCGTGAGGGGATCATCACCGGACATGGATTAGAGGTATAGTTACCCGATCTCCCTCATCTTTTCTTTTCTTGTATGAGTTTTGGTATGTTTGGGGTAGTTTAGAGAAGTAGTTGACTTTTAGACAGTTAATTGATTTGCCTACATTATGAACCCTAGTGTAGTCATAGGGGGGTTTTCCCGCTATCAGAACTGGCGACCATACTGGGGATTTTGGGTTGTCTGATTGGTTTTTCTGCCTTTTGAGTTTCTATTGAGTCTTCTGAGTCTTTTAAGGGATTCTGGTCACCATCAGGTGCCATACGAGTTCTCCCTACCCTACAAGACTRTTTTTTTCTTTATTTTTAAAGAAAGTATAGAGGTGTACGTGCCTTACTTTGGTTCATCCCGTGTACATAYGCGCCCTACTTAGTAAATAGCCCACGTACATACACAGGTTGYTGAAGCAACAATAAGGTGTATGGTTCAAGAAAAAATAAAAATAAAAAAAGAGGCAGTCAACCTCTTTCCTAATTAAGGTTTATACTTCTTAGGGTTTCTTGATATAGTTCAGAGTCTCTATTTTTACAGCCATAGCTTGGGTTAGATTTCAGTTTACTTGTCTTTTTGAAGTTTTTTGTGTTTACTTCTGAAAGGGTTTTAAGCAAGTCATTGAATTATTGATCTAGTTGTTTGGTTTCTTTAGTGATTCCTTGTGATCCGCAATAGGTCAAATATTTGTTTCAGTCTTGTCTGGTTGCTCTTTTTCACCCTTTCATTTTCTTTGAAAAAAGAGAAAAAAAATTTATTTCAGTTTTTTTGTTTGAAGCAATTTAAAACAAAAATCTTTTTCATTTTTAGTTTGGTAAAGTAGTTCGAGTTAGTTATTTTACTAGAAAGGAAAAATAGTTCATTTTTTAAGTTCTTTACTGATTTCTTGAAACTTAAGTAGCTTGTAGTCAAGAAAAATTCCGTTTTAGGCCATCTTGTTAAAGATCTTGGAAAAAGTTAGTTAAAGAAAATTTGGTTACAAAGAGTTAGTTGTAAATCTTTACTTTTGACTAGAAGTAATTTTTCTTTCAGAGTTTCGTCTTTTTCTCCTCTTTTCATCTCTCATAACATCACTACTTTAACCGCCAGATCCTTTGAGTTAATCAAGTCATTAAAATGAACGCTAAATCTAAAATTAATTAGACTTTTATGTTTGTAGGGTCAACCAACTAGTTTAGGGTTAGGGCCTTGAATTAGGTTGGAGAGGAAACTCTTCAAGGTCGTTAAACAAACATCGGAGTTAGAGCTAGGGAGTGTTAAAGTCCAATGACATGAAAGTTATCCGGGCCCCCCTCTAACACAGGGGATAATCACAAGGTTGCGTGAGGAAAGCTAGTGGAGATAACCCCTCCAAAGCCGGACTAAACGTAGTGGGGAACACATATTGAGGATCTGTCGTGGGAATACTATCGCCTGCATTTACCTACAGAGCTTCGTGGACCTCGAATCTATTCGAGATCCTCTGTTGTCTTCTACACCACTTGCTTTTTATACCCTCGGTAGGTTTCAAAATTGTTGTCCTGCTCATTTCGGTCCACCCGACTGTCGAATGTACCCGCCTAGTGACTGTTTGTGAGATGGCAACTTAGTTTCCTATATTCTAGGGAATTCCACAGGTGACTACGGGGGTATACCACGATACCTAGGGCAGACGTTGGGTCACACTTTGCAGAGTATACCTGGAGGGTGCTTCTGTGTTCGAGTTGCACTTGCACTAGTAAGTTTCTCTAGTGTTGTTTGGCATAACCGTTCTTCCTACTAGATAGTGGTTTGCTTGATTTATCTTATAGGTATTTTTCTAGTGTCTTCTTGGTTTTAAACGATAGTTAAAGCCTTACTGTGTCATTGATCTTTTCACAAAGTGGAATATCAAGAGCTCCACTGGTCACGAAGGCTTCAGGGCCTGCTGCCAAATG
This sequence comes from Picea engelmannii, assembly GCA_009831015.1. NCBI lineage: Eukaryota > Viridiplantae > Streptophyta > Pinopsida > Pinales > Pinaceae > Picea > Picea engelmannii. The sequence continues at coordinate 132,383 of ML780864.1, read as the reverse complement.
CATTAGAGCCACCACCGCCACCGTTACAGAGAATACTTGACCAACAAGGGTCATTCGAAGCGACCGGGCCGTAGGAAACTGTGCCCGAGCCAAATCTGAGAGGACATTACTCAACTCCAGAGGAACCTACTATTTTTTACCTTGGAGCGGAATCTCTCAGGCTAGCCAACCCTCCAATCACTGACTTGTCGACACCAATCTTAGTACAAGTTGTCCCTCCGAGAGTGACACCTTATGAGCATTAGATAGTCTTACATGTAGCCATGGAATTAAATGTTGCTACCTCGTCTGGGAGTTCTCATACTCCCATTTCGGCTACTACCACATGGGGTATGTTGACTCCCTCTACTTCGGGAAGTGTTCTGATACCGTCATCATTGGAAACCACTACTCTGTTTACGCAGAGTGCGATGGGCCCTCCATTTTCATATGGGATGCCCGGCTTCAATTCGAACTCAGTCCTTAACTACTCCACCTTACATACCATTGATCTGGGGGCAGGGAGCTCAAACACTCCCGTGAAAGAATCTACTGGGAGCACTTCAGTCCCCTTCAATGTTATCCCTTACGGTCGAGGCCATATACCTCCTCTGTCCCCCTCACTCGGTGGTGCTTTCCAGAAACCCATCGGGTCGAATGTCAAATACATCTTGTTTGGACCAAGCAGTTTAGGACCTTCGTCTTAAAATACGTCGGTGGGATCCATGTTTTTCTCTTTTTTCAACGCATTTGGTAATAATTCTTTTTCTTCACGTGCCATCTCGGTTGGGGGCAACCCCGGTTTTGGGAAACATAATTATGTGCAGGGTACTATTCCTACACATGGGGCAAATACAAGAGTTTTCTCCTCACAAGGACTTTGGAATCCTTGGCAAGGATCAGTTCCCTCGCAAGGGATGTCGGTCGGGGGCAACCCCTTCCATAGTCAATGGAACCCTGGGCAAGGCTCAGTACCTATGCCCATCGGATCGGCAGGGGGCATCCCCTTCCAAAATCCTTGGAACACAATGCAGGGAGAAATCCCCATCCAACCCACGTCATCCAATTACAGGAATCAGACGATGATATCCCAGCTAACGCATTTTTCGTACGTTGGTCAAGGCCACGGTTTCTACAGGAACCCTGGCCAACAACCCAAATTTTCCTTGAAGCCTGGTGCAAGTCAAACTCCAGGCCCCCTTTTTCTTGTACATAGTACCCAAACCAAACTACTATTTCTGCAACGCTACATCTACCAAAATTGTCAAGGTTTCTTAATGACCCGATTTGTCATGATCCGCGTTGGCCCCCCATGCCAACTAAGTTGCCCTCGGATATTCCAAAATTTGAAGGAAAGCCTGCAGAAGACCCAAGTGATCATGTGACAACCTTCCACTTATGGTGCTCATGAAACTCACTGGGAGACGACTCCATATAGTTGCACCTTTTTCAATGCACTCTTATCGAGGGTGCCGCGAAATGGTATATTGAGCTCAACCACTCAAGGTATTCTTAATTTAGTGACGTGGCGATGGTCTTCCTAAACCATTTCCAACTACTCGTGAGATATGATGTCAGCAACGAGTTGCTAGCCAATTTTGAGCAGACTAAGGCCAACCATATCTCCGATCACATCCGAGAATGGTGGCGTCAGAAGATCTTGATTAAGGTACAGGTCCCACCAACTTTCTTCCTAGAGTGGTTCCTGAAGTATTTGGTACCATTTCTATCCAAAGATGTTACAAATTCGAGAGTTTTTTCAGAGGAGGAGGTGATAATGAGAGCGCAACAGCTCGAACTGATTTACTCTCAGTTTGGCTTACTCTATGAAATCTTTTCAGATGTGCCACGGTCCATCCTCGACAAGGCCAAACAAAAGTCTAGACCACATGATGACGGTATAGTGGGCTCAACACAAGGAAATTCCACTGATATGTTGTCAAATCAATTGCAACAATTGTCGATACAACAGACGATGGTCAGCCAGACCTTTGGTTCGGTTGTTCCCCCTACCCAAACATCAGACATACACAGTGTGCATTCGACGAACTCGAAGGCCAACTAGCATCATGAAGGAAAGAAAAAGCATCGGAACAAGAATGGTAAAGGGGACAAAAAGGATAATAACAATGCTGGCAGGGGCAACACAGAGAAGAGAAAGTCAAAGTATCTGTGTAAACTTTTCACGAAGGACCACCCGACTCACCTGTGCCCTTGACTTGCGAAGGCCCATAAGCTATTGGTGCAACAACAACCTGTTGTGCTGACAAACCCATTTCCACATGGGAAAAACATGGATCAAGCCTTAGCATATTCGAGCGTGGAAGGGGGCACTCAGGGACCCCCCACGTCTACTCGTAATACCTAGACCGCGAATGTTTACATGTTGAAAGGTGACGCTCATATAGCGACCAGGACCCGAGATTAAGGAATGTCAGAATCTATCGAAAAGGGTAAAGAGGCTACAAACCCATCAGTTCCTATCCATATTGAGAAGACAATGGGAGAAACAATGACACACATCCCCAAAAGTGCGTTCAAGAAAGCTTCTCATAATCTGAATGTGAGGGTTGCCTAGAACTACTTTGTTGTGGAAGATTTGGCACAAAACCATTGCGCGATGTCTTCTTTGGAGGTCCTCCAGATCTTCCCTTCACAGAGAAAGTCTCTTTTATCCTCCCTGGGATCTTCAAAGACTTGTAACCCAGGAGCGATCATTCTTGATCCAACCGACTTGAAACCTCATCTTCCTTACCATGTTGCATTTTATATAGTAGTGGCTTACACCAAGAAATATTTTACTCGGAATATCTTTCGTACGATGGTTGACGAAGGTGCCTCGACTTGCATGATATCGTTGGCATGTTGGAAGGCCATTGGCCAACCTGTTTTGTCTCCGTCACCTACATTGCTTATGACATTCGACGGTCGTTCGTTTATACCACATGGAATCATTCCTTCTTTCCCCATGTAGTTAGAAGGGAATACTGTGTGCGTCGAAGTTGAAGTGGTCGATGCACCTCTCGACTACAACCTTTTGTTAGGAAGGAGTTGGAACTATGCAATGCATACAGTGTTTGCCACAGTTTTTCGGGTCTTGTTGTTTCCACACGAGGGTCAAATCGTGACCATTGACCAATTGTCCTTCTCCCGTCTTGACCCTTCATCGAGGGCATCCACGGTCCCGGTGATTGATAACCATCAGCCCGACACCATCAACGTAGGGGTTGGTTTGTGCCCATCATTGATGAGTACTTTTGATTACCCGCCTCCTTCTGGCGATGTCAAGCTTATATTGGCTGCCCCGACGAGCCTAGGGCTGAAAATTTTCAAATATCATCATTTTGAACGACTTACTTTCATGATCTGTCGAATCTTCCTTCCCCATCGGCTTCAATGGAAGGGACAGGGCATTCTAGCATGGCCATTCCCTTGTTCATGGTAGAATTTGCGTACAACATTGTCCAGCAAGCTTCGGTCGACCCCGATCTGACTCTTGCACAGGAGTTAGATCTAGTTCTCGAGCCTATTTGGGCTCAAGGTTCCCTTGCCACTATAGATTCTTTAGACTTGGTCTTGCCCTCAGATGAGGTGATTCTTGAGGCATTGACTAGTCCAGACAGACCCTAGGATGATCTCCATCAAAGATATTACTTTCTCCCAGAGTTAAGAAGAATAGAGGCAGGTGAATTTGTGTTGACTATGACTGGAGATAGGTCTTGTCCTATTAATCCTATGGCTATGCACACAGTTTACGTCGAGGGTAATATGGTGAGTATCACTGAAACGATCCCTATATATATCTCCAGAACCCCTGGCATCGTGGAGAATTTTTTCATTGGAGCAGACTGCTCCCCTGAAGAGATTCGAATTTATAGGGACTTGTTTAAGGAATTCCACAACGTTTTTTCCTGGTCTTACGAGGAAATTCCAAGCATTGATCCAAGAATCGTTGAACATGATATAATGACTTATCCTGACACCAAGTTGGTCTAACAGAAGCCTCGTCTGATGAATCCTCGGAAAGTGGTAGCAATTAAGGTTGAAGTAGAGAAATTTCTTAAAGTCGGTTTTATCTACCCCGTACAGTTGACGGAATGGGTGTCAAATCTCATTTTGGTTAACAAAAAATAGGGTATGATTCACGTGTGCATGGACTTCCGTGACTTGAACAAGGCATGTCCGAAAGATAATTTTCCCACCCCTTTCATGGATCAGATTGTCGATGAATGCGCATGTTGTGAGGTCTTTTCATTCATGGATGGTTTTTCGGGATATAACCAAATTCTAATCAAACTCAAAGACTAGCATAAAAGAACTTTTATTTTTCCTTGGGGCACATTTTCATATCGTAAGATGCGTTTTGGCCTGAAGAATGCTGGAGCCACTTTTCAGCGGGCCATGTCTTTTTCTTTCCACGACCTTAGACATATAGTCGAGGCTTATCTTGATGATCTAGCATCACGCTCTCGCAAGAGATATGATCATCCCACACACCTCTGACTAATCTTCAAACGATGTTGCTACTATTAGATTCTCTTGAATCCTAAAAAATGTAGTTTTTTCGTGACGTTGGGTCATCTCTTAGGTTTCATTGTTTAGACAATAGGTATCATGGTCGATCCTCTTAAGGTTGAGGTGATAATTCAGTTTCCTCCCTCGTGCACAATACCCCAACTTGAGATCTTACAGGGGAAAGCGAACTTTCTTCGACGTTTTGTCGCAAACTACGTCGAGATCACTAAAGGGTTCATGCATATATTGAAAAAGGGAGTCCTCTTCTGTTGGGACAAAGCTGCTCAATGCTCTTTTGAAGATTTAAAATGTGTCCTTATGTCTGCCCCTCTGCTCCGGCCTCCCGATTATAACAGAGATTTCTTGTTGTACTTAGTTGTTGTAGAGTTGACCATCGACATGGTATTGGTTCAAGAGGACTATCTTCTCGAGGAGCATGTCATTTATTACCTGAGTCGAGGCCTGGTTGGGCCAGAACTCAACTATTCCCATGTTGAGAAACTTGTGTTGGAAGTAGTGCATGTTGTCCAGCGGTTCCGTCATTACATTCTGCTTCGCAAGGCCACCGTCATTGCTATTATGAATGCCTTTCAATATGTGTTGACACGACAGGTCATTGGTGGAAAGATCAGTAGATGGATTGTAATCCTCCAGGAATTTGACTTGGATTTTGTTTCCGTGAAATTCAAAAAGTCGTTGGTTTTTGCGGAACTTATTTCGGAACTTCCAGTCGAATCAAGTGATGTTATGCCCGAAGTATCGCCTATCAAAGGTGATCTTTTTATGATCGCATATTCAGACCCCTGGTATGGAGATATACTAGTCTATATCCAGACTTTGAAGTGCCCTCCTTCTGCTTCCCACGATGAGAGTCAACGAATTCACCATCAGGCACAAAACTATCTCATACTTGATGACACTTTGTATTGTCGAGGTGTAGATTGCATTCTTTGTCGATGCCTTGTACACGAGGAAGCATAATGTGTGCTTAACGACTGCCACACTGGAGCATGTGGTAGTCATTTTTCTGGGTTGGAAACAACCCAAAATATTCTACGTGCCAGTTACTTTTGGCCTACGTTAATCAAAGATTGCGTTGATTCGGTCAAGAAGTGCCACCTGTGTCAGATCTTCTCTTAGAAGACTAGGGCACATCCTGCTCCCATGTTTCCCATCATCGTTTTTGGTCCCTTCGCTAAGTGGGGGAATGATTTTACTACATGCCACCTGGCTTCAACTAGGGGGCATCGTTATATCATCGTAGCAGAAGAATACTTCACAAAGTGAGTCGAGGCTATGACAACATTTAACAATGATGGAGAAACAACGACTCTCTTCATTTTTTACCAGATAGTAGCAAGGTTCAGCATCCCGAAGGAGATTATCACTGACCATGGTAGTAACTTCCAAAAAAAAATGATGTTCGAGTTAACATCAAATCTTGGGTTGAGGCAAGAACATTCATCACCCTACTACCCACAAGCGAATGGTCAGGTTGAAGTTGTGAATAAGTCTCTCAAGACTATTCTTCAGCGAACGATCAATTATCCCAAGTCAAATTGACATTTGATGTTGTACTCGACATTATGGGCCTACCGAACATCTTTAAAGACTGCCATTGATTTCTCACCTTTTCAACTCATATATGGGCTGGAAGCAGTCTTGGCCATTGAGTTCCAGATCCCGTATTTAAAGTTGGCAGTGGAGTTACTTCCAAACACTTCACTGCTTGAAGAATTCCTATTATATATCGATCAACTCGATGAGAAAAATCGTGATGAAGCCTTAGCCAATGAGGCTCATAAGAAACGAGTCAAGTGTCAATATGATCAGTCTGTTCGTCCTCGGATTTTCTCCGAAGGAGATCTTGTCCTGGTCTATGATCAAGACAAGGATCCCTTGGGGCCGTACAAGTTCAAACCCATGTGGTTCGAACCTTTCATCGTGAAAGAGGTCTTAAAGAAGGGTTCTTACCGTCTTGTTGACTTTGAGGAAAATGCCTTGGCGGAGCCTAGAAATGGGCTCTACCTCAAGAAGTATTACTCATAGGTTAGTCACCTGGGTGACTTCTTATACATATGTATAGTTCTTATACATTTTTTTGTCTTTTTGTTTTATGGACGTGTCGTTATTTATGTCATCTCTTTCACTATGGTAGATGTCAAGTGAATCGGAGGTATTCTTTGGGTTCGCGGATGGTGCTAGCCGACATGCTTAGAGGCTTGCTTCCACAACTTGGGTGATTTTCACAACTGAAGTCCAATTGCTATCTTCTGTAGGTATCTGTCTAGTTGATGCCACAAACAATGTCAACACATAATAGTATGTCCTATCTAATCTCAAGGCCTATTGGCCCTACCGTAGTGAATGACGGTGTTGGCCAAACGCTGAAAAAGCTGGACCCAAGTCCCTGGAACCCACACTACATGAGGCTGCATGGAAGGCGGGAGACACTTGATATTGACTATAGGAACTGTATGAGTAAGAGTGGTGAGGTTCCACTCCATCTGCCTCAAAAATATCTCAACCTCTTCGGTTGGAGATCCATCTGTGACTGCTAGTCCACCGACGACTGCTAGCCCTGCCTCTGGTCGAGGACGTCGTCGATTCCCCGTGAAGTCTGTCGAGTGCACTGGTCCCACATATGTATATAATAGATACATAGAATTCAATAGTCTAATGCATATAAAAATGATTTATATGAAAGAAATCAAAGATTAAATAACTTTCAAAACATGTACCTAGCTCTCCTCACTCCTCTCCGAGAGGTACGAGCATGTCCAGATCCCTGGAAAAGTTGATTCCAGCATAGGGGTAGTCCTCTATGGCTGGAATCGGTCGTGACCACTAGTCGAAGATTTTTTCATCGAAGGCCTCTATGGTCCTCCCTCCTCCCTGTCATGGCAGTAGTGTTGCCCATCTGCATACTTCTAGGAAGGAGGCCACATGCCCCCATATAGTCTCTCTAGGACTCATACTGGGCACTCTCGAAGAAGAAGAATGACCAAAGGATGGTGCCAAACCCAAAGTTTTTGTTTCTACACTCTTGACACTCTATCAAATGCCTCTTCATGCATGTGAGAATTGTCGTACTCCAGTCGAATATATGTGCCTCATGGCACTGAATTGCACAATGCATGTGTGCCCGAGAAGCCTGGTGAAGGGTCGCGAATCCAATAATCTACCCAATAAGTAATAGGATCACCCTCATTGACAAGTTGGTGATATTGTGAATGGGAAATTGAGAACCTACCTTCTTAGTGTTAGCCTCACAATACATCCTGATGTAGTCTTCAATGTTGAAAGGCCTGGGGGGAAGGTGCGTAGATTGATTGGTTCCCCTCTCCTCGAGAGGCTATTCAAGAAGTATATATCCTCAATCGTTGGAGTCAATGACTTCCCCACTATCATAAAAGCCTCTACATATGAATGCCAGTAATCAACCAGGGAATTTAGTAGCCTAGGTTGTGCCCTCATAAACAGACACCGGAAGAACTTCCACAACCCACATTGTTTCAATGCGGAAATGGCAGCAGGGTCCTTCATCGACCAATATTTCGATGTCCTCATGTTCCCTCTCCCTCCAATGGACATACATCATGTTCCATGGCAGTTCAAAAGGGAGTTAGCTCTTGCATTCTTAATTTTTTTCATGCTTTTGAGGGTGTACGTGGGTTGTTTTGGTCACAGTCGCATATGTACGTGGGCAGAGTGTTTTCTTCCTGAGTACATACGCAGGTTGTCCTTGGACAACCCATGTACACGTAGGGCCGCTCTTTTTTAGGAGAGCGCGCCCCCCCAAAAAAAAAAAATGAAAAAAGGAAGAATAAGAATGCAGGAGGGATACTTTTGTACTTACTTGGTCTGAGCGGAAGTTCGTTTCGTCCACTGAAGCTCCCGAAATCAACTTCTTTAGCAAAGAGGTATTTTTTACCTTTTGGTTAATTTTCAAATTGCAATGGTGAAAATGAGTTGTCGACTTCTATTTATAGACTTTTTTGGCCTTTTTTGCCACTTTTTTAACCCCCTTTGTCATTTTTTCTAGCTTGGAAATCATTTAATTTCGTTCTTGAGTTTCTTATTGGATGTTACAATACACTTTGCCTTTTAGTTTGGTAGCTTTTGGGGAGGTGGGTCATTTTAAAAATCCTTTGGTAAAAATCATTTTTTCCAATTGTTTGCATATAAGTTAGGATTTCACCTCCACTTTCTACATCTTGTTGTCTTTTCCGCTTTGCCATAGGATCGATCCCATCGACATGAGACATGGAACCATCATTGCTACTTTAGAAGTGTCATGATTAGGTGGTAGAGCCTACCTTTACATGGATGCCCTAGATAGATCTTTGTTGGATTTTGGCGTCCATGCTATCTATAATGACTTTAAGCTCGAGAGTCCTTGTTAGTTTTGTCATGATTACGAGATTAAGCCTCATTCTTCTGATGCACCATCACTCCGGGCCTCACCCTCAGGAATCCAAAAATGAGCACGCTTTGTTGTCTTTCAAGCTCGCTTTGAAATCCAATAGCAACATCCGACGAGACTGCATTTATACTTTTCGATATTGTCTGGATTAATTGAGAAAAGTAACCTTCTTGAGTCTTATTTAAGCCATTTTCAGACTCTCTAAACATGAAAAGAATGATGAGCGATCTTGTTTCCCTTCATGCTCGCCAAACTCAAATTTGAAGGAACGTCTATCTGGCGGTAGTTTACCCCTTTTTCGGTCTGGATGGTCAATTGTACGAATAAAGGTATGCTCTAGGAACTTCGGTTCGCTAGAAGAGTATTCTTAGGTATAATTTTAACCCTTTTCCGGGCCTGAGGGACTAAATTTATGAAAAAGGAGCATTCTCTTTGGTTTTGGTTTATCACCTTTTTCAGGCCTTGGAGATTACTTACGAAAAAGGAACCCCCACGGAGTCCATAGTTAAGCTCTTTTCAAACTCCCTAAAATTGAAAATATCGTTGAGTGACCTTGTTCCTTCACACTCGTTAAATTGGTACAGAAGAACATCTACTAGCATGAGTTTACCCCTTTTTCCGGCCTAGAATTATAGAGGAAAAAGGTACACCTCAGGAGATTTGTCTGATCGGGAGAGTTTTCCTCAGTAACTTTTATACTTTTTCGAGCTAAGGGGACTAAATTCAGAAAAAGGTTGTGATTCCATAGTTAAGCTCTTTTCAGACTCCTTAAAATTGAAAAGATTTCCGAGTGATATTGTCTTTGTCACACTCATTAAAATGATTTTGAGTAGATGTCTTTTCGATGCCATTTTACCCCTTTTTTGAACCAACTAGACTATTTCCGAAAAAGGTACTCCTTGGAGTATTCTTTTACGTTTTTTCAGACTCTCTAAACGTGAAAAACTACCGAGCTTGCCTTCTTTGGGCTTGTTAAAAACACATTGAAGGGGGTTTCATTGTGTCTTTCTAATCACATTTGCATCTCTGCGTCTTTTGCCTAATGTTGGCTCCATGTTGCTCTCAACTGAACCTTTAAAGCATGCCTTATACACAAGCCTTGTAGCACTTTGCCTCTGCGACCTGACAGCTTGACCCATGGAGGAATTTTCCCCGAGTGTCCTTTTCCTGCACATGTCTCCTTTCTCTAAGAATTAGCATGTTCCTTGCACCAAACTAGTATGCTTGTGACACTTGTTTCCTCCTTTGTAATGTAGCATTATTTTATTCTTTTTCAAGCTCTTTAAAAATTTGAAAAAGACAAAAAAAATCAAAAAACTCTAAAAGAGGGGATGGGAAATATATAAATATATTTTTGGAAGCACAATGAGTCTCCCTTGGACAAAGCACATCCTTTCTTTTTTCGTCAAGCATTGGGATCTAATATGACCTTAGGAAGTTGTTCTCACTACATAGAGTTGTGTCCTCCTCCATTTGGTTACTCTTCCAAATACATGGAGAGTTTATGTTGCCTCCTGCATCGTGAACTTGTGTCAATGTCATGCTGCCTGAGTCTGGTCATCTTTCGTGCTTTTGTCCAAGGAAAGTTTCACCCAACCTGAGTCGGCCTTTCTACAATTTGTCTCTTGACCTCATGACCCGACCATCCCGAAATTCCAATCAAGTCCTAGTTCAAAATCAACGAAGTTCTCTGCCTGATCATCGAGATCCTCTTGTCTTTTCCCGACGAGCCATCGAAGACCTTTGGGTAGTGAATTCATACACTCACATTTTAATCCTACCCGAGTTTTGAAGATCTTGAAGTTGTTTCTCGAGCTATGAAGACCTCATCTCCATCCATCGGGCATTATTGGCTTCTTGAAGATGGATACTATACTTGTATATCTTTGATTTTGAGATGTAGATCCGTTGTGTATTGCTCGCAGCTACACTTTATATAGTTATATGACATGGATCTGCAGTGTATTTGATTTTCAGCCACGATTTATTTCATCTCGAGCATGGGTATGCCCGCCTCAGAGAGACAATTGTTATTTTGCAGATGGAACCTCCCAAAATCTGGTCCCGGGCTCACTCGTTTCGTACATTGGTGAAGATTTTGTAATGTATTTTGGCCATCATATGCTCTTCTGACCTCACATATTAGGGGGCATCTGTTATAACCTTAAATTTCTCTACACATGCATACATGGCCTTTGGTCCTCGTACTTGCATTTTTTGCCAAAGCACTATTGAGTTGCTCTTCTTAAAAACCAATTTTTTGAAGATGTACGTGCCTTGCACCACTACTGCCTGTGTACATATGCTTGCTACACCACTACAACTCAAGTACATATGCATTCTACACCATTACATCCTGGGTATACTTGAAAAAGTTTCAAAAAATAAAAAGTTGCAAGGAATTCGTTGAGATTACAGGATATTGGGTAGTTTCCCAACTAATCCACTGCCTATAGCCCATCACCCTACCGAATAACCATTCTTTTGTCATATAAAAGGAGGTGTTGGGGTCTCATTTTACATCTAGACATAAGAACAATGAAACTCTTCCTTTTTCACATCCCCTCCTTGCCCAAGTTATTGCAGTGCTTTTATGAGAATTGCCTCAACATTTCCCTATTATCCCTTCTTCCTCCATCAGAACCCATTCACTTCCCAAGAAGAGATCAACAGGTTGAGAGGAGAAGCCATACAAAGGTACACTTGGAGCTTGGTGAAGAGGAGTCCGGACCAAGTTCGTGGAGCAGTAGTCGGCTTTGATTGTAAAGGTATAATCATTGAGTTATTAATAAAATAATTACTTTTCCTGTCCCAAATCATGGTGTATTGAATGCTTTTATTGGTTTATGTTTTGAAATTATAACATCTAACCCTAATTTGTATATGAAATAGCATGCTTGTAGTTTTTTGTTTGTCTATATTTGAATGTAGGTCAGCCTGGGAGGAGGCGTGCAGTCAGCAAAGATTTCAAGCGCGAGGGGATCATCACTTAACAAGGAGTATAGGTATAGTTACCCGATGTCCCTCATATTTGCTTTTCTTGTATGAGTTTTGGTATGTTTGGGGTAGTTTAGAGAAGTAGTTGACTTTTAGACGGTTAATTGATCATCCTACATTATGAACCCTGGTGTAGTTATAGGGGGGTTTTCCCGCTAGCAGAAGGAGAAAGGGTCAGGTCATTGTGTTGGTCGGGGAGGACCCTTTCTACCTTTTTTATTACGAACATAAATCCAACCAGAGGAACTGATAGGCTCAACAAACTTCGCCACCAAAGCCAGATGGTCTGAGGAATTTCCAGAATATTGAGCTACAAAAGCTAAGGGTGCTTCCTTATCACTTTCTGAATTATCCAATTCATGAGGACGTTTATGAGTCCCTGAGAGCGGGGCAGTGACCATGATCATGTCATTTGATTCATCCTTTTCAAGGGGAGTGTGCAAAGTTTGAACTCTAGGATTCTGAGTCAAAATTTCTGAAGCTTCAGGATGTTGTGTTGATGCCAAAGGCTGGTGTTTTGGATCTGTGGCTAGATGCTACGCATTTTTTTGGAGACTGCGATGGTGTTGTAGAATGCAGAGGAGCTGGGGTGTATTTGTGATGCTACTTTTTGTGAGATGAAGAGTTCGAGCAGATTTTGTGATTTTTAGGGTCTTGCCAACCATTAGCCCTTTTTCGTGATCTAGGAGATGAGAATGGGGTTGGGGATAAAGGACAAGTTGCCTGAAGGTTCCTTATTTTCTGACAAGAGGGACACCTGAAGGAAGTGTTGTCATAATTTACCAGCTGCATGTAAGGATCATCATCAGTCTAATCTATAAGAATCATATCCGGTAGCCCTTGACTGAGGTCGATTTCAATGCATATGCGGGCGAAGGTGACAAAACCTTTCGTTATCCGGTCTGTTTCAATCTTGATAAACCTACCCAACACATTGCCCAGGGTAGGTAAAAAACATGGAGTATAAAAATGCAAAGGTAAATTGGGGAGTCTTACCCAGACCGATGTAGTCATAGAATTCATAGCGATCAGGTTGAAATCATGGAACCATCTCTGCATGGAAAGACCAAATCTCCCCCAGAACCATGGAACTTGCTCAAACAAGCGTTGGAAGTCTGCCTCTGTGGAAAAGTTAACAATGAAGAACCCTTTGGAGCAAAAGAACAACTCATGACCTGACGACCAGGTCTTATTAACCCATTCTCTTAGTGCAAAAGTCGAGGGCCATAGTCTGTTGAAATGACAGATAAGGGATTATTTCTGGTAGATAAATGCAAAGCCATAGACATGGGGATATTCGACCTCTATTGTTGGAGGTTTCGCAGACTACTCCACAATGAAGGCAGAGCCAAAAAGCTCCTTTGTTCCAGCAGTTTGAGCCTTGGGCCCCGAAGGAGAGAAAATCCTTGTTTTCACGACGTGCTTGTAAGATCTTGGTTGAGTGGAGGATGGCTCTCCTCCTCACAGACTGTAACACACCCACTATCATTATTTTTAAAAATTTTGGGGTCAATCTCCCATAATGACGAATCTCTAGAAACCCTCATTAGAGAAGTGCCAATCCCTGGTTCAATATCGGGATTCGGGGTTTCGAAAGTCAAAATTCATTCACCCCCATAACTCACGATCCTCCGAATTTTGAAGCGCTCCTTAAGCATTCGCTCCCTAGGCTAAGCCTGTGATTCACTGTCTTTACGACCGTGGTCTTACCTTCTTTCGGGGCTACTCCTATCGGAGTTTCGGGATTTCCAGTGTCGTAATTCACGAGTCCTCAGAACTCGCGACTCT
>ML780864.1:86264-115647 GCA_009831015.1 Picea engelmannii | reverse complement strand
TTCTTTTATTCTGATCTAGCCAACCCATTTATTTCCTCACTAGGTTTTCAAGATCACTTGAGCATATCTTGCTTTGCCTACTCAAAAATATTTTAGCATGTTTAGCCAAATAAATATTCTCTCGTGATAACAATAGTTTCGTAGGGAAAAAGATTTCTCATGCAATTTTTTTTGGGGACGGATGACATTGAGTATCGTGTTCGAAAGTTTTTAGTTTTAGTTTCGTAGGGAAAAAGATTTCTCATGCAATTTTTTTTTGACGGATGACATTGAGTACCGTGTTCGAAAGTTTTTAGTTTTTTAAAATGAATTGTCATGTTATTTTAAAAATAATTAATAAATATGTTAATGCTTATTTGAAATAAATAATTATAATTTTAGTATAATAATTAATTATATATAATATTTGTTAGAATTAGTAATTAAGTTGCACTGGTACTTGCTTGTAAAGGTTTGGAACAACAATTTAATAAAAAGTGCCTTAACAACCAAATGATCTACACTCCAAAGACTTTAGTTATATATTTTAATATAAAATAAAAATATAATATTTTTTATAAATTAAAATATTATAAAATTATTATTATAAAAAATAAAATTTATTAATATTAAATATCAATTAACATATATATAAATCAATTATAACATCATCTTAATATAAATATTTTAAGTGAGATTTTTTTTTTTAATTATCAACTAATATCATATGATATAAATATTTTTAGAAATGAAAAAATTATATCATAGTTTTAGTTTAATTTTTATAAATGCTTGATAAATTATTAAAATGAATCTGCTATTATTTTTCATTTAATTTTAAGTGAGTATTAAGGTTCAACAAAAGATTTTTATAGATGTTTCATGAACTATTAAAATTAAAATGAATGATGTTTCACTCAAACTAGTATTAAGAGTTCAACAAAAAGATTATTTGAGTTAAGTTTCTCTGTAATGTATAATGAGTAGTTATACTAAGAAACAATTATGTAATGTATAATGAGTGGTTATACTAAGAAACGATTTAGAGTTGTGTAACATGTTTCCCTTTAGAGTTTCTTTAAACATAAAGTGAGGATTAAGAAAGATCTTTATTTACTTAAACATGAAGTGAGCTCTTTAATCATTGAACAATGAAAATTTATTCTAGGACAAACACTTAGATATGTTTTAATTTTTATATTTATTATTGATTCTAGCACAAACACTTAGATATGTTTTAATTTTTAATTTTTAATAAATATAAAATAAAACAAATAATTATTGAATAAAAATATAAAAACTAATATATATTTTTTATCAATATAATAAAATAATAAAAACAAATATATATTATAAAGTGATTAGTTTGAATTAAACTTCACATAAAATATAAAATTTGAAAAATATAATAAAATAATAAAAACAAATATATATTATAAAGTGATTAGTTTGAATTAAACTTCACATAAAATATAAAATTTGAAAAATAAATGAAATTTTGTAAAAATATTGATTTTTTCTTTTATAGAATTTGTTAATTTTTTTTCATAAAAATATATAAGATTAGTTACATCGAGGTTAATTTGTTAATTTGTAAAAAGAAAATCATAAGAGCTAACTCTTGGTATGATAACTAGTGTAAAATTGTTAAGGAAACCATTACGATGCTTCTAATGAATCCTCAAAGTCCAAAATATAAACACATTAAAAGGAAAAAAGACACTACATGAAAGAAAGCAAGAGAATATTTTGCATCTATCTAAGTTAGATCTTAAGAAATTCTAGAGGCAAGTTCTCACTAGTAAAACTAGATAAAATAATATGATTCCCAATAATATGAGGGACTGGAATAACTAGAAAATATTTACGAATCTCGTAATGTCATGGACAACATTCCAAATATTTCTACAGAGGCTGAAGTTTTTTCTATAGAAGACATAATTCTCGGGGTTAAGTGACTCGCAAAAGGGAAAGCTAAGGACATCAAAGGATACCAACCTAAAATATTAAAAATTGGAAGGCCTATTCTCATCCCTCACATACACAAGATCTTCAATTTAGTAGTTAAGTGGGGCTTCCCTAAATCCAAGTCTATTTTTAAAAGTGGGGATAAAAGAAATCCCTCTAATTATAGGACCACTATGATTAGCCCCATTTTAGTGAGGCTATATAAAAGTATTTTGGAAAAAAATATTAGCATATAACTAGAAATCCATGTAAAAAAAGCTAAAGGCTGAGCCAAATTTAGAGGCTATCATTCAACTATGACCACAATCTTACGCTTAGGATCATTACAAAGGAGTGTCACAATAATAAAACCAATCTCATTTGTTATTTTGTTGACTTTAGAAAATATTTTGACACAATGCCTCAAACTAACCTTTGGAATAGGTTAGAAGATATAAAATTTCCTTTCGAGTTGAGTGTTGTTGTGGTAAGGTTGTACAAAAACATTATTTCCAAGTTTAAGAACACTGAGGGTTGGTTGGAAGAAATTAACTATAATATAGGAGTCAAGGAAGATTGTCCCATGTCCCTACCCTTTTTGGCATATATATTGACAAGTTAGAACATTGGTTGGAAGATGCAATTTGTTTCGGCCTCACTCTTGTGGGCAGAGTCATCATTCTTCTTCTTTACACCCATGATATCGTTCTTATGATAAGGAATACCTATGACCTCGATAAGCAACTAAGAATACTCAAGGAATTATGCTCCAGTATAGATATGATTATGAACATTGACAAAATGAAGATAATGATAGTTAAATCGAAAAAGATAAAATGAATGAAATTTAAAAATTTCACGAATTAAAAAACAAAATGAGTGAAATTTAAAAATTTTGAATTTTCTTTTAATAAAAACATTGAAAAACTTTATACCATAAAATTGAATTAATGTAAAATCAAAAAGCTTTGTCTTAAAGACAAATAAAAGGTATACTCCATACTTTGGCAAGGACTAAGTGTAAATAAATAACTATCAACGAAATGAAAGGGGATTATAATATGATTATTGGTTTTAGTTCTTCTTAATAAGACAAAGGTTGTATGAGAAAGTAAAACCTAGAGTGATAATTCTACACCTTACTATCCTTATTAATACTCCCCAACCCACCGCATATGTATATCTACTTGATCATTTCACTTTGGGGTGAATCTTTGTAAGTTGTTTATTACAAAATTTATATACTTTCTGCATTTACATATAGTTCATGCTAGTTAAAAGCGTCAATTCATTTTTGAAGTTAAAAACTCATATTAAGTTTGGGAAAATGAGATCCATTCTAAAACAAATTTTATCTAGTGGAAATCCTCGCCATAATATAGGTCTTTACCTTTTCCTTTGTATAGCTTAAGTTAGACATAGCCCTAATAAAACTCAAGTCAATTCTCAAGCTTAATAGCTAAAGTAAATTGATGTATCATGATAATATTGTTTAACTCAGTAAGGTTTATTAAAGAACCTTGTTGTGGTCGCAACAACCCCCTTACTATTTTAGACTCAAATCCTCTTTCGAGGCTAAAATGGTATAGGGATCCTCCTATTTTGTTTTAACTTTCTCACTTCTACATTTCCTGCTTTCATTTCATTTTTTTGGCATCTTTTAGCTTTCCTTGAGTCCTTTCTTCTGATCTAGCCCACCCATTTATTTCCTCACTACATTTTCAAGATGTAACGTCCCGCTCTTGCGCACTGAGCGAACTTATTCTTTGAGGACACTTGCTCACAAGTGATCCGGATTATTATGCTATTAAAACATTTGATTTTGATTATGAGGCGTTATCGGTTGATGTCATGTTGTTTTGCTGCATTGACATAGACAAGTGCTATTGACTCGGTTTTACTGAGTGTGCAGGATTTCAGACCTCAAGGATGCAGAGGCATCGATGGAACCCCTTGGACTCCGGATTGATTCGAGGAGTGAACTAATGGGGTTTGATTGTTTTATATGTGATATTAGTGCATCTGATTAGATGATATGATATGGATATATTTCTGACATGATTCGTTGATGATGCAAGCTGACGATAGCTTGCTAACCAAACTCACATGTGGAGTAGAGGGGTCATGCTCAACTACCAGAGATGTTGAGGGAGAGGTGTGGACAGCAGCCCTGCCACAACCTACTAGCACTCTCGTTGTGGCTCGAAATGTAGGTTAACAATTACCTAGTTCAAGAAGACCCATGATGTCGTGAGGGCAGACTGCGACAGTCGCTCACGATGATTCTAAGGGGTGCGTAATACGGCAGGGGCCTTATTCCTTAGATGCCCTTAGTATCCCACAAGATCACCTGGCGGAGTATTGACTCTAGGGGTTTTTTATGTCTACCAAGTCAGTCAAGAGGTGAGTGGCACCCTTGGAGCACGTGGTGCGTCCTGAAGGGCACATCGCGCAAGAGAAACAGAAAGAGGCGAGTGGCACCCTTGGAGAACATGGTGCATCCTGAAGGGCACGTCACACAAGAAAAGTGGAAAGAGGCGAGTGGCACCCTGGAGAACATGGTGCGTCCTGAAGGGCACGTCGCGTGGTTATTTAATAATTGGATAAACCTAGACGACTTTAGGACAAATAAAGTGTTAAGGAATATTTGAAACCTTTCCCTAAAAACAAATGTCGCCTAGCCTAGGAAAATAAGGTCTAGGTCTAAATTTTATTGGTGATAAAATTTTATCTATTTAAAAAAAAAAGGAAAAAAAAAAAAAATATATATATATATATATATATAATGATAATATTCATTAATATTGTGACAAGAAGGGGGTAAGAAATAAAATTGAGTTATAAAAGCTTTTGGGATAAATTTAAAAAGGGGAAATAATTGTTTTACTTATTATGCTAATTAAAAAAAAAAATCATTAGAAAGAAAAAGGGAAAAGGGGTAAGTTTTTGCACTTGCCTTTTTTAGTTTAAATAAAAAAGGGAAAGAGGGAAATCTGAAATAATTAGGAAACTAGGAAAAATCAGGAAACATAAAAAGAAAGGGGAAACACAAGGAAAAATCAGAAAGTCTAACTTAGTAAGGTATCTAGCATTAAAGAACCTTCTAAATTAAACTAGACTAGTAATTTAATAATGGGGAAAGTCATTAAAACCTGTGAGGGAATTTGGGGACACCTAGGAGCGATTCTAGGAATGACTCTAGGTGGGTGAGGGAAATTAGGGTAATTAATTAATTAAAGAAATTAATTTTTGGAGGAATAAAGGGGATGAGTGACACATGTACGGGGAGGATTTTTATGAATTAATTTATCAAACATTAAATAAAATGGGATTTTGGGAAAGTAAGGTACTTTGAAACTCTATATAATGGAGGGAGGAAATTGATGATGGGTCTCTTCTGTTTGTGTAACGTTATGTTGCAGAAATATCTACTTGACTAACTTAGCTTGTGGGAGTTGGGATACCCAGCGCAATGAGGAGTGGTAGCTCGGCCTTGGGAGGTGAGTTGGGAGCTAGAAAAATCTTTGGATAGTGTGTGTGGCCCCTTTGCAGCTCGGGGGGCTAAGGGGGAAGAAGACTACCCCTAGCGTTGGCTGGGAGGTACCGGTGAAGTCTCATCGGCCGGTAGGCAAGAGTTGCATGGAGCGCACGGGACATCAACTCAGAGCGGGAGATTGGGCAACGGTACCCTTCCTTTATTTCTGCGTGGTAGATTGTTAGTGTGATTTAAGCTTTCAGTTCAGTATGCTTAATCAAGTAAAGAATATGATATTATTAGCATTCTAGTTGATGACTGAAATTTCCCCATAGCCTTAGCTTGATGTTGATTGATTTCCCATGGCCTTCGATACCTGCATGTCTTGACCATCCAGAGTTGTTTTTTTTTATTGCGATGATTGCGGTTTATTTTTTCCTTTGTCTCTAGCTCATCAGTCCATGCCTGAGCAGTCGGCCAGGAGCCTGATCTACAGTCGTCACTTCGGCGTTAATATACCTATGGATCTAAATGCCCTGCTTTTTTGTGCGTGGATGATGAGCGAAGGATGTTCCTGTCATCCGTCTACCTTTGATGTTTGTCCTTGGATGATGGTTTTCCTTGCGCCCTGATGCGTTTATTTAACCCTGTAGAATTTGATTGCTGGTGAAATTTTTCTTTAAACTCGACATGTTTATATCTCGTTGTTATCTCGTTTTTACCTCGTTTTTATATCTTGTTGGGCATTCCTGTGTTTTTACATCTCATTTTGATTGCCTGGTGATCGCTACTTCTTCGGCTGCACTTCGTTGACTTGGGGGAGAATATGCACAACAAACCCATTTTTTTTTTATTTCTGGTCAGTAGTTTGGAATGCCAGGCGCTGGACAAGCTACACTCCTTTCGTTTTAGACAACCATTGTGTATTGGTTAAGAAGAATTTTACTTCTGGGCATTTTATTGAATGGTTAATCTCAACGCATTAAATTAATGGGATGATTTAACCTCAGTAAAATTTGACTATTTAAACTCAACGATTTGATTTAATTGTATGTTAATATCTCTGTGAAATTGATCAGTAGACCAGCGATTTTTTAATCCCTGAGTCACAACGTCTTATCACTGAACTCACCAGTGTTTTTATATCAGAATTTACAACACCCTCCCCAGTAATTCACCATGAATTTATCTTGTCACAACGATTTTCCTTTAAATTGATTGAGTTTGTTGTTGAATGGGCACGATTTTCCATTAAAAGGGTAGCCTACGTTTTGTTGATGTTTGCACAACAATTTTTCTCATGTATTAAATGATAGCAATGTGAATTTCCTTCTGGCATGTGTGCACAACGATTTTGCTTATATGTGAATGATGGCAAATGTAAATATCCTTTTGGTATGCTTGCACAACGATTTTGCTCATAAATTAAATGACAACAATGTGAATTTCCTTCTGGCATGTGTGCACAACGATTTTTCTTATATATGAATGATGACAAATGTAAATTTCCTTCTGGCATGTGTGGACAACGATTTTGCTTATATGTGAATGATGGAAAATGTAAATTTCTTTCTGGCATGCTTGGACAACGATTGCTCATATATTAATTGATAGCTATGTGAATTTCCTTCTAGCATGTGAGCCCAGATATTTTGCTTATATATTAATGATGGCAAATGTAAAATTCCTTCTGGCATGTTTGCACAATGATTTTCTTATATATTAACTGATAGCAATGTAGTGTCCATTCTGGTGGGTTTTTGCACAACAATTTTCTTTAAATAATGACAGTAGTGTAGTGTCCCTTCTGGTGTGTTTTTGCACAACATTTTTCTTATTTAAATGATGTCAGCAATACAATTCCTATCTTGTGTGTATGTGCAACGATTTTTTCATATTTATTAATGACAACAATGTCATTCCTACTTGGTGTGTATGTGCAATGATTTTGCCATATTTATTAATGACAACAATGTCATTCCTATCTGGTGTGTATGTGCAACAATTTTGTTGTATTTATTAATGAGAGCAATGTCATTCCTATCTGGTGTGTATGTACATTGATTTTGCCTTATGTATAAATGACAGCTCCCTTATAGTGGCTAGATGATAGCCTTCCCAAACCTCTAGTTTAGTCTTGGACAACATTTAATTGAATAAAATCGCCTTTAATGTTTAAACAGCCTTTAACGGAGCATAACCATCTTTAATTGGTTTAGACAGCCTTGATTGATTAGACAACCTTACTTCTTTCATGGACAGTTCTTAATTTAATTTAATTTAGACTTGTCAATTTGGTTTAATATTGATTAAAGAAGACTTGTCGAATTAATGCGAGTTAATGTTAATTAGATTGAATTTAATGATTTAATTATAATGTATAATTTCCGTTTGATTCAAAAGTAATGCTATTTAGATTGAAATGAATGACTGAGGTGTAAGGTAGAATGGTCGATTGAATTTGTATCAGATGGTAAGTTAAAGACTAATTTATAATTTAGACTTGCTAAATTTAGATGGATAATCAATGTCAAAACAATTGTAACTATTGACTAGTTTAGACTGGATGAATGGTCAGCTCATTGACGATGTCGTGTATTGGCTTGTGTCATCCCTTGTTTTCATCCTCGGGCGTTTCGTTGACCTGTTGTTTGGGGTGTGGGTGTAGTCTCCTTGTCCGTTGTTTCGTCCTAGCACATCGGATTTATATAGAGTCTTCGGTCCGGATAGGATGTGTTGTGCCAAGTTATGGACGCATCTATCACCTGGGGACGACATGATTCCTGATGAGGGGATCATGGCGCGCCCTATTGGGTAGCAGAGAATGAGAAATTGGTCAGGTTCCGTGCATTCTGAGTGGGTGTTGTCGAGCATTATAAGATCTTTTTTTTTCCTGGGTAGAACGCCCTCATTGCGTGGGTTCGCGCGCCTTGAGGTCTAGTCTTGTTCGTCAAGGTCATTGTGTTGGGAGGGGGATGTTTTCCCTTATCTTGTAGGCGTGTCTTGTTTTCATTGAGCGGGTAATCGTTCCTCCTTATTGTACTTCGCATGTTTCGCCTAGTTGCCCTCATGCCAGTGCGTGGTGTCATAGTAGCCTATTGCCTGGACTGTGTGCTTGCGTTCATTGTCAGTGGTGTGGTTAAATTATTGTCGTCGTCGCCTTCTTGCCTAAAAACAAAAAAAAAAATTGCACTTCTGCTTCGCTTGTAGTCGTAAGAAGAGGGGTCCTTACATATGGTATCAGAGCGGGGTTCAACCCGTGAATTGGGATCAGTACATCTTTCATTGATATGATTTTATTTAATGTTGCTAATTAAGTTGACTTGTATTCATGCAGGTAATAATGGTTAGAGGACGTCGTGGAGGCAGATGACGGGGTGCTAGGGGAGGAGGCGCGACGCCTCTAGTAGTACCCATGCCTGAGGGGTCTAACCCCTAGGGAGACAAACAGGTTATCAGGTAGGAGCAGATAACAGTGGGTGATGTGGTTGGAATGATGAGATCTTTTCAGCGCATGTCTGAGGCACTGATTTAGCCGTTTGGACAGAGATGAGGCTAGAGCGTCGGCACCCTCTGAGAGTCCACCACGCGCTCTGGTTGGTACTGGTAGCATTCACCGTGAACTCGAGAAGGTCAAATTTCCTGAGTTCTTTGGTGCCCCAGACGACACAGACGCCGAGGCATGATTGGAGAATATGGCGATGTGCTTTTCACTTCACGACAATACCTCCAACATGAAGGTCCGCATGGCGGTCTTTCAACTGAAGGGGAGCGCTCTTCTATGGTGGAAGATGCTCCTACCGCAGTTGAACATGGTCGTCGAAGACGTGTCATGGGAATTGTTTGAGGAATAATTCTGAGAGAGGTACCTATCAGAGGAATTCAGTGAGCGTCAGCTCAATGAGTTCAACGCCTTGCAATAGGGTGGTCGTTTGGTGCCCAAGTACGAGGCCTGTTTTATGGAGATGCTCTGGTATGCTCTGCATATTAACACTGAGAAACTTAAGGTCAATAGGTTCATGTTCAGCCTTAATGGAAACATAGTGAAAAGGTTAGGATTCTAATGCCTCAAACCTTGCATGATGTCGTCCAGAAGGCCCTCATAGCAGAGGAGGAGCTTATCAGCGGGGGCCAGAGTAGGACTTCAGTGAGACCAATAGGGAAGGTGTCATCTGGTGTGTAGCAGCATCAGACACCAGCTAGACATACGCCAGGATATTGTGGCTTCTAGAGGGGATCCAATTTCACTACACCTCGGCGACCGACGCCTCAACAACGGACACCTTATCAGGGACCACAACATCAACAACAACGTCGACCACAGCAGCAACAATTTAGGCCTGTTTAGAAGAACAAACCAGGGTTTTAGGCCGGTGGGTCGTCATCTTCTACTTCGAGTACTAGGAGTACTAGACCGAAGAAGGTGTGTTGGACATGTGGGGAGCCACACTACCAGTGCGACTACCCAGTGGAGAGGACTAGAGCATATGGATCAACCGGACCCACTACCGTGGGATATTTGGGCAAGGCCCATTGGATTCATGCAGTGATTAATAACCACCAGAAAGAGAACCAGTCGACTGTGCTCAAGACATCAGGTACTATTGCTGACCAGACCCTTAGTATTTTGATAGATCTCGGTGCTACTGAGAGTTTCATTTCTGGTGCAGCGCTAAAAAGGATTAAGGTAAAGGAAGTCGAACATGATGAGTTTAGCTTCGTAGAGATGGCTTCAGGAACCAAACAGAAGGTTGGAGGAAATGTTACGGGTTGTACCCTTAACCTAGGAGATTTTGTTACCAGGGACAACCTGTACGTCACAATCTTAAGATATTATGACGTCGTGATCAGTATGGACTGGTTGGAATCACATGAGGTGATACTCAACTGTAAGATGAAACGGTTGAGATTGGTCGATGATGAGGCACAAAGACATGTGATTGTAGGTTGGAACCAGGGAGTTTCCCTGAGGTTCATCTCTTCCTTACAGCTACGGAAGAGCATGCGCAAGGGGTGAAATCTTTATGCGATCCTTGCGTTAAACGAGAAGGGAGTAGTGGAAGGTCTAGAACACCTTCCGGTGGTGAGAGATTTTGTAGACATCTTTCTGAAGGAGTTACCTGGAATGTCGTCGAAGAGGGAGTTGGAGTTTACTATAGACCTAAAGTCGGGGATTGAACTGATAGAGAGAACGCCTTATCGGATGTCGACCCCGGAGTTACAGGAGTTGAGAATGCAACTGAAAGAATTGCTTGACCTGGGACTGATACGTCCAAGTGTGTCACCGTGGGGTGTGCCAGTTATTTTCATACGAAATAAGGATGGGTCGTGGAGGCTCTGCATCGATTGCCATCAATTGAACAAGGTAACGATGAAGAATCAATATCGATTGTCGAGGATAGATGATTTGTTTGATCAGATGAAGGGTGCGAAGGTGTTCTCAAAGATCGATTTGCGATCAGGGTATCACCAGTTACAGATCAAGGAGGATGATGTCCCTAATACCACCTTTAAGATGAGGTTTGGACATTACGAGTTTATTATTTTACCATTTGGACTGACAAACGCCCTAGGGGTATTTATGAGTTTGATGAACGAGGTGTTCCGCGAGTACTTGGACAATTTCGTCCAAGTATTCATTGACGATATTTTGATTTACTCTCAGATGACATAGGAGCATGACGAGCACTTGCGCTTGGTACTACAGTGTCTACGAGAGAATAAATTGTATGGGAAGTTGTCCAAATGCTCTTTTAATCAATCGAATATTCACTACTTAGGGCATGTCATCTCCAGCAAAGGTATCGTCGTGGATCCAGCAAAGGTCGAGGCTATTATGGAATGGCCTACGCTGACGAATGTCCCAGAAGTGCATAGCTTCATGGGTTTAGCAGGATAATATTGACGGTTCATTGAGGGATTTTCAAAGATAGCAAATCCGATCACAGAATTGCAAAAGAAGAACAAGAAGTTTGTTTGGACCGAAAAATGCGCGGAATCATTTCGGAGGCTCAAGGAGCAGTCGAAAACAACACCAATACTAAAGGTCCCTGACATGGACGTAGACTTTTTGGTATGCACTGACACATCCAAGGAAGGCTTAGGTGGAGTCTTGATGCAAGATGGACGAGTGATCGCTTACATCTCGAGGAAACTGAGAAGGCATGAGGAGAACTACGCGACACACGATTTGGAGTTGTTAGCCATCGTATATGCCTTGAAGGTTTGGAGACACTACCTTGTGGGATGAAAATTTGAACTAAAGACGGACCACTATGGACTACAACACATCTTTATGCAAAGCGACTTGAACCCATGACAAGGGCTTTGGTCGGAATTGCTTAGCAAGTAAAACTTCGAGATTACTTACATAAAAGGAATAGTGAACCGAGTGGCAAATGCATTGAGTCAGAGACCACGCATCTTTTCGGTGTTGCCTCTTCAGATGAATCTACGTGAAAATATTCTAACCTTACAGCGTGATGATGACTGGTACAAAGAAGTTGAGGTTTTTATTGGACAAAACACAATGATGGTACCAAGATTTGAAGGATTTACGTTTGACGATGATGGATTATTGAGGTTTAAAAATCAGATTTATGTACCATTGAACAATGAGTTGAGGAGCTTGATCCCAAGCGAGGCTCATAGAGCAGTATACATGGCTCACCCGGGAGTCATGAAGATGAGGGCAGACCTTAAACCCTTATTCTTCTGGAAGGGAATGAAGGAAGACATAGTAAACTATGTGGCCATATGTCTAGAATGTCAGCAGGTAAAGGCTGAACATAGACATCCAGCAGGATTACTACAACCACACGCTATTCTGGAATCAAAATGGGAGGTTATTTCGATGGATTTAATTGTTGGATTGCCACTGACGGTAAGGAGACACGACTCGATTTTTGTAGTAGTAGACACTCTAACGAAGAGTTCTCACTTTATTCCTGTGTGTACGACGTATCAGGCACTTGACATAGCTAGAGTTTTCATCAGTGAGATTGTGAGGCTGCATGGCATGCCTAAGAGGATTATATTTGATCGTGGATCAGTGTTTACTGGACGATTTTGGACAAGTTTCCAAGAGGCCTTGGGAACCCAACTTAAACTTAGTACTGCGTACCACTCGAAGACTGACGGGCAGACCGAATGAATTAACCAGACCTTGGAGGACATGTTGCACATGTACATGATGGACCAACAAAAGCATTGGGAAGAATTCTTGCCACTAGTGGAATTCGCTTATAACAACAGTTACCAAAGCACCATTAAGATGGCACCTTTCGAGTTTCTTTACAAGCGACCATGTCAGACACCTTTGAGTTGGGATCGACTTGAGGATAGGGTCCTGGTGGGACTAGAAGCGATCCAAGAAATGGAAGAGAAAATGGAAACAATAAGAAAAAGGATTAAAGAAGCGCAGGATCAACAAAAGAGTTATGTCGATGTGCACCATGTTGACCATAGTTACAAGGTTGGCGATCAAGTTTTCTTGTGGGTTAAACCGCATAAGAGATCGATCAAGTTTGGAAAGGGAGCTAAACTCTCTCCTAGGTTTGTGGGACCTTTCGAGATTGTTGAGAGAAAGGGGCTTGTGGCCTATTGACTAGCCTTGCCTGATTCTTTGAGGCGTATGCACAATGTTTTTCACGTATCTATTTTGAGACATTATATTAGTGATCCTACACACGTTATTGACATGAGTTCCTTGCAGGTATCGGACGAGGGGGCACTCATGGCTGAGCCGATCCGCATCCTAGATCATCGTGTTCGACAACTACGACGTCAAACAATAGATTAGGTCAAGGTCTAATGGGACAACTATAGTCTGCACTTGGCGACTTGGGAGGATGCATATGATATGCGCCAACAGTTTCCATTTTTTTTTGATAGATAGACTTATGATACTGTGATACACATTATTTCGACACTTATACTGTGAAACTTCGGGACAAAGTTTGGACCAAGAGGGGGTGTATGTAACATCCCTCTCTTGCGCACTGAGCGAACGTATTCTTTGAGGACACTTGCTCGCCAGTGATCCGAATTATTATGCTATTAAAACATTTGATTTTGATTATGAGGCGTTATGGGTTGATGTCATGTTGTTTTTCTGCATTGACATAGACATGTGCTATTGACTTGGTTTTACTGAGAGTGCAGGATTTCAGACCTCGAGGATGCAGAGGCATCAATGGAACCCCTTGGACTCTGGATCGAGTTGGGGAGTGAACTAATGGGGTTTTATTGTTTTATATTAGTGCATCTGATTAGATGATATGATATGGATATATTTCTAACATGATTCGTTGATGATTCAGGCTGACGATAGCTTGCGTACAAGACTCACATGTGGAATAGAGGGGTCATGCTCGACTACCAGAGATGTTGAGGGAGAGGTGTGGACAACAGCCCTGCCACAGCCTACTAGCACACCTGCCATGGCTCAAACTCTAGGTTAATGATTACCTAGTTCGAGAGGACCCATGATGTTGTGAGGGAAGACTACGACAATCGCTCACGATGATTCTAAGGGGTGCGCAATAAGGCAAGGGACTTATTCCTTACAGGCCCTTAGTCTCCCACAAGATCACCTGGTGGAGTATTGACTCCAGGGGTTTTTGATGTCTACCAAGTCAGTCAAGAGGCGAGTGGCACCCTTGGATCACGTGGTGTGTCCTAAAGGGCACATCGCGCAAGAGAAACAGAAAGAGGCGAGTGGCACCCTTGGAGCACGTGGTGCATCCTGAAGGGCACATCGCACAAGAAAAGTGGAAAGAGGCGAGTGGCTCCCTTGGAGCACCTAGTGCGTCCTAAAGGGCACATCGCGTGGTTATTTAATAATTGGATAAACCTAGACGAATTTAGGACAAATAAAGTGTTAAGGAAGATTTGAAACATTTTCCTAAAAACAAATGTCTCCCAGCCTAGGAAAATAAGGTCTAGGTCTAAATTTTACTGGTGATAAAATTGTATGTATTTAANTATATATATATATATATATATATATATATAATAATGATAATCTTCATTAATCTTGTGACAAGAAGGGGGTAAGCAATTAAATTGATTTATAAAATCTTTTGGGATAAATTTAAAAAGGGGAAATAATTGTTTTACTTATTATGTTAATTAAAAAAAAAATCATTAGAAAGAAAAAGGGAAAAAGGGTAAGTTTTTGCACTTTCCTTTTTTATTTTAAATAAAAAAGGGAAAGAGGGAAATCTAAAATAATTAGGAAACTAGGAAAAAGCAGGAAACATAAAAAGAAAGGGGAAACACAAGGAAAAATCAGAAATTCTAACTTAGTAAGGTATCTAGCATTAAAGAACCTTCTAAATTAAACTGAACTAGTAATTTAATAATGGGGAAAGTCATTAAAACCTGTAAGGGAATTTAGGGACACCTAAGAGCAATTATAGGAATGACTCTAGGTGGGTGAGGGAAATAAGGGTAATTAATTAATTAAAGAAATTAGTTTTTGGAGGAATGAAGGGGATGGGTGACAAATGTACAGGGAGGATTTTTATGAATTAATTTATTAAACATTAAATAAAATGGGATTTTGGGAAAGTAAGGGAATTTGAAACTCTATATAATGGAGGGAGGAAATTGATGATGGATCTCTTCTGTTTGCATAACGTTATGCTGCAAAAATCTCTACTTGAATGACTTACCTTGTGGGAGTTAGGATACCCAACTCGGTGAGGAGTGGTAGCTCGACCCTGCGAGGCGAGTTGGGAGCTAGCTGAATCTCTGGATAGTGTGCATGGCCCCTTTGCAGCTCGGGGGGCTAAGGGAAAATAAGAGTACCCCTAGCGTTGGTTGGGAGGTATCGGTAAAGTCTCATCGGTCGGCAAGCGGGAGTTGCACGGAGCGCGCGAGACATCAACTCAGAGCGAGCGATTGGGCAACGATATGCTTCCTTTATTTATGCATGGTAGATTGTTAGTGTGATTTAAGCTTTCAGTTATGTATGCTTAATCAAGTAAAGAATATGATAGTCTTAGCATTCTAGTTGATGACTGAAATTTCCCCATAGCCTTAGCTTGATGTTGATTGATTTCCCATGGCCTTTGATCCCTGCATGTCTTGACCGTCTGGAGTTTTTTTTTTATTGCGATGATTGCGGTTTATTTTTTCCTTCGTCCCTATCTCATCAGTCCATGCCTGAGCAGTCGGCCAGGAGCCTGATCTACGGTCTTCGCTTCGGCATTAATAGACCTATGGATCTAAACGCCCTTCTCTTTTGTGCGTGGATGATGAGCAAAGGATGTTCCTTTTAGTCATCTACCTCTGATGTTTGTCCTTGGCTGATGGTTTGCCTTGTGCCCTAATGCGTTTATTTAACCCTGCAGAATTTGATTGATGGCGAAGTTTTTCTTTAAACTCGACATGTTTATATCTTGTTGTTATCTCGTTTTTACCTCGTTTTATATCTTTCTAGACATTCCTGCGTTTTTACATCTCATTTTGATTGCTTGGTGACCGCTACTTCTTCAGCTGCACTTCGTTGACTTGGGGGAGAATATGCACAACAAACCCCCCCTTTTTTATTTATTTATGGTCAGTAGCTTGGATTGCCAGGCGCTAGACAAGCTACACTCCTTCCATTTTAGATAGCCAATGTGTATTGGTTAAGAATAATTTTACTTCTGGGCGTTTTATTGAATGGTTAATCTCAGTGCATTAAATTAATGGGATGATTTAACCTCAGTAAAATTTGACTGTTTAAACTCAGTGATTTGATTTAATTGTATGTTAATATCTCCATGAAATTTACTAAAAGACCAACATTTTTTTAATCCCTGAGTTACAATGTATTTTCGCTAAACTCACCAGCGTTTTTATCTCAGATTTTACAGTGCCCTCCCCAATAATTCACCACAAATTTATCTTTTCACAACGATTTGCCTTTAAATTGATTGAGTTTGTTGTTGAATGGATACGATTTGCCATTAAAAGGGTAGCTTGCGTTTTACTGATGTTTGCACAACAATTTTTCTCATATATTAAATGATAGAAATGTGAATTTCCTTCTGGCATGTGTGCACAATGATTTTTCTTATATGTGAATGATGGAAAATGTAAATATCCTTCTGGTATGCTTGCACAACGATTTTGCTCATATATTAAATGATAGCAATGTGAATTTCCTTCTGGCATGTGTGCACAACGATTTTGCTTATATATGAATGATGAAAAATGTAAATTTCCTTCTGGCATGTGTGCACAATGATTTTTCTTATATGTGAATGATGGCAAATGTAAATTTCTTTCTGGCATGCTTGCACATTGATTTTGCTCATATATTAATTGATAGCCATGTGAATTTCCTTCTAGCATGTGAGCCCAACAATTTTGCTTATATATTAATGATGGCAAATGTAAAATTCCTTTTGGCATGTTTGCACCGTGATTTTCTTATATATTAACTGATAGCAATGTAATGTCCATTCTGGTGCGTTTTTGCATAGTAATTTTCTTTAAATAATGACGACAGTGTAGTGTGCCTTCTGGTACGTTTTTGCACAGCGTTTTTCTTATTTAAATGATGTCAGCAATACAATTCCTATCTAGTGTGTATGTGCATCTATTTTCCTGTATTTATTAATGACAACAATGTCATTCCTACCTGGTGTGTATGTGCAACGATTTTGCCGTATTTATTAATGACAACAATGTCATTCCTATCTAGTGTGTATGTGCAACAATTTTGTCGTATTTATTAATGACAACAATGTCATTCCTATCTAGTGTGTATGTACAATGATTTTGCCTTATGTATAAATGACAGCTCCCTTATAGTGGCTAGATGATAGCCTTCCTAGACCTCCAGTTTAGTCTTGGAAAACATTTAGTTGAATAAAACCGCTTTTAATGTTTAAATAGCCTTTAACATAGCATAACCATCTTTAATTGATTTAGACAACCTTGATTGATTAGACAACCTTACTTCTTTCATGGAAAATTCTTAATTTAATTTAATTTAGACTTGTCAATTTGGTTTAATATTGATTAAAGAAGACTTGCCAAATTAATGTGAATTAATGTTAATTAGATTGAATTTAATGATTTAATTATAACGTAGAATTGTCGTTTGATTTGAAAGTAATGTTATTTAGATTGAAATGAATTTTGATTCGAAAGTAATGTTATTTAGATTGAAATGAATGAATGAGGTGTAAGTTAGAATGGCCGATTGAATTTGTATCAGATGGTAAGTTAAAGACTAATTTATAATTTAGACTTGCTAAATTTAGATGGATAATCAATGTCAAAACAATTGTAACTGTTGACTAGTTTAAACTGGATGAATGGTCTGGTCATTGATGATGTCATGTATTCGCTTGTGTCATCCCTTGTTGTCATCCTCAGGCGTTTCGTCGACCTGTTGCTTGGGGTGTGGGTGTAGTCTCCTTGTCCATTGTTTCGTCCTAGCGCATCGGATTTATATAGAGTCTTCAGTCTGGATAGGATGTGTTGTGCCAAGTTATGGATGCGTCTATCACCTAGGGACGACATGATTTCTGATGAGGGGATCATGGTGATCCCTATTGGGTAGGGGAGAACGCGAAATTGGTCGAGTTCTGTGCGTTTTGAGTGGGTGTTGTCGAGCGTTGTAAGATGTTTTTTTTCCCTGGGTAGAACACCCTCATTGCGTGGGTTCATGTGCCTTGAGGTCTAGTCTTGTTCGTCAAGGCTGTTGTGTTGGGAGGGGGATGTTGTCCCTTAGCTTGAAGGCATGTCTTGTTTTCGTCGGGCGGGTAACCATTCCTCCTTGTTGTACTTCGCATGTTTCGCCCAGTTTCCCTCGTGCCAGTGTGTGGTGTCATAGTAGCCTATTGCCTAGACTGCGTGCTTGCGTTCATCATCAGTGGTGTGGTTAAATTGTTGTCATCGTCGCCTTCTTTCCTAAAAAAACAAAAAAAATAAAATT
The DNA here is from genome assembly GCA_009831015.1 of Picea engelmannii. Taxonomy (NCBI): domain Eukaryota; kingdom Viridiplantae; phylum Streptophyta; class Pinopsida; order Pinales; family Pinaceae; genus Picea; species Picea engelmannii. The sequence continues at coordinate 97,306 of ML780864.1, read as the reverse complement.
GCACTTTTGCTTCGCTTGTAGTCGTAAGAAGAGGGGGTCCTTACACAAGATCACTTGAGCAAATCTTGCTTTTCCTACAAAAAATTTGTCCTTTTAGTATTTTTAGCCAAAGGAATATTCTTTCATGATAAAGATAGTTTCACAGGGAAAAAGTATCTTTCGCGACATAGGTATTTTCACAAGGAAAAAATATTTGTTGCGACATGTAAGTCACAACATCCCACATCCAAAGAAAATTCTTCACCCACGACAAAGGAAATTTAAAAAAATTCTTCCAACCCTCGCCTTATTGCATCCTCAAAATCTTTTTCTTCACAACGTGTCACACTAAATTATTTTTTTCATGTGACATGTCACATATTTAAATTTTCTCCATGACACATTGCATGAAGAATTTTTCTTACGAGTGATATGTCACACCAATAATTTTTCCTTTTTGCGAGATTCACATGCCCAATCTTCGCACAAAATAATATTTCTTGAGCATGATACACCGCACAAAGATTTGTATCCTCTTGCAACATATCACACCGCCATATTTTCCTTTCATGTGACACATAACATCAATGTTTTTCCTCTCTGCTACACATCGCACAAATACATTTTTATTTAAGAAACACATTGCGCCATCACCCATCACCCCTTCCTCATTGCAAAACATCACACCAACATTACACCAAATAATTTTCCTTAAGCACGATATATTGCATGAATATTGTTTCTTCGGGAAAAACATTGCAATCCCCAAAAAAAATCCCTTTGAGACATCTCGCACACCTAATATTTTATTGGACGTGATATATCGCATAAGGATATTTTCTTCGTGTGATACACTACATCCAAATAAAATTCTCCTCTACAAAAAAACCATGTATCGCATCACCCAAATGATTTTAACCCATGAAAAAAATGATTTGAGAGTTGATTTAACATTGATTTGACTCTTGAAAAAGGTTTTAAAATGCACACCAATGGTGATTTTGGAGTTATAAAACCCAGTTTCCCACTTTCCTTTGTACCATTGTCAACAACACACTTTCCATTGCATCAAGAAGAGATAAAAGATATTATGCTAGTCCACGACCATGCGATACATTTCACCCAAAAACCACTCATTATACTATACGATGGGTAAGCCCCAAACTTGCTAGATTTCAATTTAATTTTGTTTCAAGGAATGTTGAAGAAAGGGGTGGGCACATGAACATAACCATGTTTGTATGGTTAAACCCTATTTTCTTTCTCTCTTTTTCTTCTACCTTTTCGTATGATTTCAAAATTATAATTGACAAGATGGCCCCATTTTCCCCTTCTGCATTTCACCACACCCTTGAAGCACACACATTTGGGTATTCTCTTTCTCTCTTTTTATTCTACCTTTTCGTATGATTTCAAAATTATAATTTACAAGATGGCCCCATTTTCCCCTTTTGCATTTCACCACGCCCTTGAAGCACACACATTTGGGTATTTGAAAACTGCTTCGACACCGGTGATATCTATGCTTTGTCTTTTATCTTTCCTGCTCCCAATGTAGGTCGAGAGTTGCAATTAAAATTTCTTAACCCATTGAATAACCACCCTGCATACCCTTTTGTGCATAATTAGTTTAATAGGTTATGGCTGTATTCACCACACGCTCGAAAACATGGATATGTTCAGGTGAAATTCTCTTCTTTGTGACCTCAAATTCTCCTTCAATTATTCTTGAAACACTATAAAAATTATCTTTATCTAAACTCCACCTTTTTAGCTACTTGGACATCATGTAGAATTCACATGGAGATACCATGTAGTATCCTTTCATATAATAACACCCCTCTACCTTGACATTTACATTCATTACAAATACTAATTCTGCTAATGTTTTCTATTGTTGATATGGGTGAATTGTAAGAACAACCATGGCCACTTGTAGGAGAAGAAATGGCAAGGGTTTAGTCATTCATATTATTTCAGACAAGGAGGAAGAGGAAATATGAACCAGTGCCCCAGGGTCCATCCATGATGACACCCTTTAAACTATGGATAAAGGTGTATAATAATAGTGGGGACAAATCTGCGAGATGTTCCAACACGAGTCCTACCATGAATTGTCAGATCTTGATAAATATCTGGGTGTATACTAGATGATAAGGAACTAACAAATTCACAAGGTAGCTTCCCATGTAGTCGTACTCCCATTTGTCAAAGAAGTCTCATGGATCATCTTCCAAGTGGATGTGGATAAAAGAATAATCAGAGACAAGCAAGGAAAATCCATCTCCTCATTCAAGTTATCAGTCTTTCACATGTGCTACAATATCCCCACTTAGGAGATTGAACTTATAAAATATTGGATGTTGCATTTCCCTCTATATTTTAGAGAGGTGATGAAGAACTAGTGGGTCTCAAAGATACAATACAAAACCAAGAAATCCAATACCTATCCCACAAAAATGATGAGGCATCCATACCAAATGGAAACATCTCTACTTTGCAGGCTCTATAGAGAAGTTGATGTCAGGGAATTCTAAAACAAAGTTTATATAGTGGAGATCCTCGCCATATTACAGGTGTTTACCTTTTCCTTTATATAGCCTAATTTAGACATAGCCCTAATAAAACTCAAGTCAACTCTCAAGCTTAATAGCTAAAGTAAATTGATGTATCATGATAATATTGTTTAACTCCATAAGGTTTATTAAAGAACCTTGTTGTGGTCGCAACAACCCCCTTACTATTTTAGAATCCAACCCTCTTTCAAGGCTAAAATGGTATAGGGGACCTCCTATTTTGTTTTAACTTTCTCACTTCTACATTTCGTGCTTTCATTTCATTTTTTTGACATCTTTTAGCTTTCCTTGACTCTTTTGTTCTGATCTAGCCAATCCATTTATTTCCTCACTAGGTTTTCAAGATCACTTGAGCATAACTTGCTTTTCCTACTCAAAAGTTTTCCTTTTAGCATGTTTAGACAAAGGAATATTCTCTCGTGATAAAGATAGCTTCGCAGGGAAAAATTATCTTTCGCGACATAGGTCGTTTCACAAGGAAACATTATCTATTGTGACATGGAAATCACAACGTCTCACATCCAAAGAAAACTCGTCACCTGTGACAAAGGAAATTTAAAAGAAGTCTTTGAACCATCGCCTTATTGCATCTTCAAAATCTTTGTCTTCACAACATGTCACACTAAATTATTTTTCTCATGTGACATGTCACATATTTAAATTTTCTCCATGACACATTGCATGAGGAATTTTTCTTACAAGTGATATGTTACACCAATAATTTTTCCTTTTCGCAAGATTCACATGCTCAATCTTCGCACAAAATAATATTTCTTGAGCATGATACATTGCACAAAGATTTTTTTCCTCTTGCAACATATCACACCACCATATTTTCCGTTCATGTGACACATCGCATCAAATTTTTTTCCTCTCTGCTACACATCACACAAATAAGTTTTTCTTTAAGCAACACATCGCGCCATCACCCCTTCCTTATTTCAACACATCACGCAAAATAATTTTCCTTGAGCACGATATATCGCATGAAGATTGTTTCTTCGGAAAAAAACATCGCATTCCAAAAAAAACTCCCTTCGAGACATCTCGCACACCTAATATTTCTTGGACATGATATATCACATAAGGATATTTTCTTCATGTGATACACTACATCCAAATAAATTTCTCATTTGCAACAAACCATGTATCTCATCACCCAAATGATTTTAACCCATGAAACAATGATTTGAGAGTCGACTTAACATTGATTTGACTCTCGAAAAAGGTTTTAAAATGCACATCAATAGTCATTTTGGAGTTATAAAACCATGCTTCCCACTTTCCTTTATACCATTGTCAACTGCGCACCCACCATTGCATCAAGAAGAGATTAAATATCTTATGTTATTCCACGACCATGCGATACATATCACCCAACAACCACTCATTATACATCGGGTAAGCCCCAAACTTGCTAGATTTCAATATAATTTTGTTTCAAGGAATGTGGAAGAAAGGAAGAGAGGGGTGGGAACATGAACATAATAGTGTATGTATGGTTAAACCTATTCTATTTCTTTCTTTTTATTCTAACTTCTTGTATGATTTCAAATTAAAATTGACAATATGGCCCCATTTTCCCCCTTTTTCATTTTACCACACCCTGGAAGCACACACATTTGGGTATCTAAAAACCTCTTTGACACCATTGATATCTACGTTTTCTCTTTTAGTTTTCCTGCTCCCAATGTAGGTCAAGAGTTGCAATTAAAATTTCTTAACCTCTTGAATAACCACCCTACATACCCTTGTGTGCATATTTATTTCAATAGGTTATGGTTTTATTCACCACACCCTCGGAAACATGGATATGTTCAAGTGAAATTCTCTTCTTTGTGACCTCAACTTCTCCTTCAATTATTCTTCAAACAATATGAAAATTCTCTTTATCTCAACTCCACCTTGTTAGCTACTTGGACATCATGCATAACTCACATGGAGCTACCATGTAAGATCCTTTCATATGATAACACCCCTCTACCCTAACATTTACATTCATTACAAATGCTAATTCTACTAATGTTTTCTATTGTTGATACATGGGTGAATTGTAAGAACAACCAGGCCACTTGTAGGAGAATAAGTGTCAAGGGTTTAGTCATTAAGATTACTTCAGACAAGGAGGAAGATGAAATATGAACCAATGCCCCAGGGCCCATCCATGATGACACCCTTTAAACTATGGATAAAGGTGTATCATAACAATGGGGACAAATATGCCATATGTTCCAACACAAGTCCTGCCCTGAGTTTCCATATGTTGATAAAGATCTGGGAGTATACTATATGATAAGGCATTGACAACTTCACAAGGTAGCTTCCCATGTAGTCATATTCCCATTTTTCAAAGCAGTCTCATGGATCATCTGCCAAGTGGATGAGGATAACATAATAATCAGAGACAAGAAGAGAAAATCCATCTCCTCATTCAAGTCATTAGTCTTTCACATGTGCTACAATATCCCCACTTAGGAGATTGAACTTATAAAAGATTGGATGTTGCATTTCCCTCTAGATTTTAGAGAAGTGATGAAGAATCGGTGGGTCTCAAAGATACAATTCAAAACCAAGAAATCCAATACATATCCTGCCAAAATGATGAGGCATCCATACCAAATGTAAAAATATCTACTTTGCATGCTCTATAAAGAAGTTGATGCTAGGGAATTCAAGAAAACTTGGGTCTTGTTAATGCACAAAATCACAATGATTGAACACATATTCAATTGGGATAATATCCTTTCTTCCACTCTGGAGGATGCTATATCAATTGCAAAGCGCATAGTGCCAAGAAAAAATCCAAAGTTTCACATGTCTTCATACCTGTGGATGTAGTCATTAGGGGAAACTTGAGGTCTAAAATGGGTCTCCAAAGGAAAATAATAAATAATAGTTAAAATAAAAAAAATAAGAGTTATGATTTTTCAAAGGGAAAGAAAGAAAGCTACTTTTTTTAATCATATTTTCAACATATATCCTTATACGTTTATTCAAATTTCAAGTTTAGGAATTCATTGGATGTAGAGTTAAATTCTTCATTGAACGAGTACCCACGCTGCATATATTTGATACACCCATACTGAGATAAATTGGAAATACATGAAAAAACATGTTCCTTTTTAGATACACATTTTTTCATTTATTTCCACTCTATCTCACTACGGGTCTATAAAAAGTATGCAGGGTGGGTATTCACTCAATGCCTAATTTAATTTTACATCCAACGAGTTCCTAGAATTGAAATTTGAGTAAACCTATAAGGATATATGTCGAAAATATGATTAAAAAAAGCAGTTTTATTCTATTCCCTCCAAAAATATTTACTCTTATGGTTGACATCATCATTTTGAATCTTATTGTTTCTTTTAAACTTGACTTTTATAGTAATTAATTTTTTAGGCCTATTGTTTACCTCAAAATTACCCTAATGATGTATGTTTCATGCCTTCCCAGGTATGAACTAGCAGTGGAAACTGAGTTATCTTCCCATCCATGTCTATTTCTCAGAGTTGTGGGACCACAATTTAAAAATATCATGTCCATTACCACAAAATATGCGAGGATTTATTAATCCCTCTAATCCAACTACTATTTTTTGCTCCAGCACCATGTATGTCAAGTAAGGCAAGGTTGGCGATTGGCAAGATTGGGGATTTGTTTATTTTGCAACACGAGACTTGTATTACAATATATGGCTCGACCAAACAACCCCACCTATTTCCAAGGTTTGTACTTGATAAGTTGGTCCTATAAGAGGTACCTGATAGTTCATGCTAGTTAAAAGCGTCAATTTATTTTTGAAGTTAAAAACTCATATTAAGTTTGGGAAAATGAGATCCATTCTAAAACAAAGTTTATCTAGTGGATATCCTCGCCATAATACAAGTGTTGACCTTTTTCCTTTATATAACTTAAGTTAGACATAGCCCTAATAGATAAATACATTAAAAGGAAAAAAGACACTACATAAATAGAAAGCAAGAGAATATTTTACACCTATCTAAGCGAGATCCTAAGAAATTGTGGAGGCAAAGTCTCATTGGTAAAACTAATATAATAATATGATTCCAATTAATATTATTTCCTTGAGGGACTGGAATATCTACCTTAAAAATATTTACCAATCTCGTAATGTGATGGACAACATTCCAAATGTTTCTACACAAGTTGAACTTTTTTCTATAGAAGACATAAATCTTGGGGTTAAGTGACTCGTAAAAGGGAAAGCTAAGGACATCAAAGGATACCAAACTAAAATATTAAAAATTGGAAGGCCTATTCTCATCCCTCACATACACTAGATCTTTGATTTAATAGTTAAACAGGGCTTCCCTAAACCCAAGCCTATTTTTAAAAGTGGGAACAAAATAAATCCCTCTAATTGTAGGACCATTATGATTAGCCCCATTTTATCCAAGCTATATAGAAGTATTTTGGAAAACAAGATTAGCATATGGCTAGAAAACCATGTAAAAAGAGCTAAAGGTCGAGCAAAATTTAGAGGTTATCATTCAACTATGACCACTATCTTACACTTAGGATCATTACAAAGGAGTGTCACAATAATAAAACCAATCTCATTTTTTATTTTGTTGACTTCAAAAAATATTTTGACACAGTGCCCCAAACTAACCTTTGGAATATGTTAGAAGAGATAAAATTTCCTTTCGAGTTGAGTGTTGTTGTGGTAAGGTTGTACGAAAACATTATTTCCAAGTTTAGGAACACTGAGGGTTGGTTGGAATAAATCAACTATAATATAGGAGTCAAGCAATATGGTCTCGTGCCCCCTACCCTTTTTGGCATATATATTGACTAGTTAGAACATTGGTTGGAAGATGCAAGTTGTGTCGGTCTGACTCTTGTGGGTGTAGTCATCATTCTTCTTCTTTACACCCATGATTTTGTTCTTATAACAAGGAGTACCCATGACCTCGATAAGCAACTAAGAATCCTCAAGGAATTATGCTCTAGTATGGATATGACTATGAACACTGAAATAATAAAAACCATTATAGTTAAATCGAAAAATATGAAATGAGTGAAATTAAAATATTTCACCAATTAAAAATTGAAATGAGTGAAATTTAAAAATTTTGAAATTTATTTTTAATTTTCAAAAAAAATAATTTAATAAAAATATTGAAAAAATTTATATCATAAAAATAAAAATGAGTTAATGTAAAATCAATTTTTTTTTGTCTAATAGTTAAAATAAAAGGTATACTCCATGCTTTTTCAAGGAATAAGTGTAAATAAATAACTATCAACAAAATGAAAGGGGATTATAATATGATCAATAGTTTTAGTACTTCTTAATAAGACAAAGGTTGTATGAGAAAGTAAAACTTAGAGTGATAATTCTACACCTTAGTCTCCTTATTAATACTTCCCAACCCACCTCATGTGTATATCAACTCCATCGTTTCACTTTGGGGTGACACTTTGTAAGTTGTTTATTACAAAATTTATATCTTTTCGACATTTACATATAGTTCATGCTACTTAAAAGAGTCAATTTATTGTTGAAGTTAATAACTCAAATTAAGTTTGGGAAAATGAGATCCATTCTAAAACAAAGGTTATCTAGTGGATATCCTTGGCATAATATAGGTGGTGACTTTTTCCTTTTTACAGTTTAAGTTAGACATAGCTCTATTAAAACTCAAGTCAACTCTAAAGCTTAATAGTTAAAGTAAATTGATGTATCATGAGAATAAAACCTGATAATTTTGGAGTTATAAAACCCGGTAATTTTGGAGTTATAAAACCCGGTTTCCCACTTTCCTTTGTACCATCGTCAACAATGCACTTGCCATTGCATCAAGAAGAGATGAAAGATCTTATGCTATTCCACGACCGTGCGATACATTTCACTCATTATACGATGGGTAAGCCCCAAAATTGCTAAATTTCAATGTAATTTTGTTTCAAGGAATGTGGAAGAAAGGAAGAGAGGGGTCGGCACATGAACATAACCGTGTATGTATGGTTAAACCCTATTCTATTTCTCTTTTTTTCTTCTACCTTTTTGTATGATTTCAAAATTAAAATTGATAAGATCACCCCATTTTCCCCTTTTTCTTTTCGCCACACCCTCGAAGCAAACACATTTGGGTTTCTAAAAACCTCTTCGACACCAGTGATATATACTCTTTCTCTTTGAGATTGTTTGCTCCCAATGTAAGTTGAGAATTGCAATTAAAATTGCTTAACCCCTTGACTAACCACCATGCATACCCTCGCGTGCATCTTTAGTTCAATAGGCTATGGTTGTATTCATCACACCCTCAAAAACATGGACATGTTCAGGTGAAATTCTCTTCTTTGTGACCTCAACTTCTCCTTCAATTATTCTTCAAACACTATGAAAATTATCTTTATCTCAACTCCACCTTGTTAGCTACTTTTCCATCATGCAAAAATCATGTGGAGCTACCAGATAATACCCTTTCATATAATAACACCCCTCTACCCTAACATTTGCATCCATTACAAACACTAATTCTACTAATGTTTTCTATTATTGATCTGGGTGAATTGTAAGAACAACCATGGCCACTTGTAGGAGAAGAAGTGGAAAGGGTCCAATCATTGATATTACTTCAGACAAGGAGGAAGAGGAAATAGGAACCAGTTCCCCAGGGCCCATCCATGATTACATCCTTTGCACTGTGGATAAAGGTGTATCATAATAGTGGGGGGAAATATGCTAGATGTTCCAACTCAAGTCCTACCCTGAATTACTAGATGATGATAAATACATGGGTGTACACTAGATGATAAGGCATTGACAACTTCACAAGGTAGCTTCCCATGTAGTCTTATTCCCATTTTTCAAAGCAGTCTCATGGATCATCGTCCAAGTGGATGTGGATAACAAAATAATTAGAGACAAGAAAGGAAAACCCATCTCCTCATTCAAGTCATCAGTCTTTCACATGTGCTACAATATCCTCACTGAGGAGATTGAAATTATAGAAAATTAGATGTCGCATTTCCCTCTAGATTTAAGAGAAGTGATGAAGAACTGGTGGGTCTCAAAGATACAATTCAAAACCAAGAAATCCAATACCTATCCCACCAAAATGATGAGCCATCCATACCAAATGGAAAAATATCTACTTTGAAGGTTCTATAGAGAAGTTGATGCCACGAAATTCAAGGAAACTTGGGTCATGTTAATGCACACAATCACAATGGATGAACACATATTCAATTGGGATAATATCCTTTCTTCCACCCTAGATGGCACTCTATCAATTGCAAAGTGCATAGTGCCAAGAAAACATTCAAAGTTTCACATGTCTTCGAACTTGTGGATGTAGTCATTAGGCGAAACTTGAGGTCTACAACGAGCCTCCTAAGGAAAATAATAAATAATAGTTAAAATAACAAAATAGAGTTATGAATTTTCAAAGGGAAAGAAAGAAAGCTACTTTTTTTAATCATATTTTCAACATATATCCTTATAGGTTTATTCAAATTTCAAGTGTAGGAACTCATTGGATGTGAAGTTAATTTCCTCATCGAACGAGTACCCACTATGCATATTTTTGATAGACCCATAGCGAGATAAACTGGAAACACATGAAAAAACATGTTTTTTTCAAATACACATTTTTTTCATGTATTTCCACTTTATCTCACTATGTGTCTATCAAAAGTATGTAGAATGGGTACTCATTCGATGAAGAATTTAATTTTGCATCCAATGAGTGCCCAGAATTGAAATTTGAGTAAACATATAAGAAGATATGTTGAAAATATGATTAAAAAAAGTAGTTTTCTTCCATTCCCTCCAAAAATATTTACCCTTATGGTTGACATCATAATTTTGAATCATGTAGTTTCTTTTAAACTTGATTTTGATAGTACTTATTTTTTTAGGCCCATTTTTTACTTCAAAATTACCGTAATGATGTGTGGTTCATGCCTTCCCAGGTATGAATTAGCAGTGGAAACTAAGTGATCTTCCCATCCATGTCTAATGCTCAGAGTTGTGGGAGCACAAATATCATGTCCATTACCACAAAATATTTAATAATTTATTAATCCCTTTGATCCAACTACTATTTTTTGCTCCAACACTGTGTCTGTCAAATAAGGCAAAGCTAGCAATTGAAAATATTAGGGATTTGTTTGTTTGGCAACACAAGACTTATATTAAAATATATGGATCAACCAAACCACCCCACTTATTTCCAATGTTTTTACCTAATAAGTTGATCCTATAAGAGGTAGCATATCAAAACTGGGTGAATGGAGTTGGAGGATCCCTTGTTAGAGATAAAAAGACAACCATGGCCACCGATGCCTTTCTTTCTGCTTAGAATCCTACAGTTTTAAAGACACCATATAGGAACAAGATGGAGCTAAAGACACCATATAGGCACAAGATGAAGCTAACATTCTGGGCATATAATTACTTTAGATTTAAGAATTCAAGTGAGAACAATATTGAGTTTGGTTTTAACATCCATT
>ML780864.1:42740-61500 GCA_009831015.1 Picea engelmannii | reverse complement strand
CTTCTTCTTGTGCTCCTCCTTCAACAGGCTGTCGAAGTCCCAAAATAGGTCAATATGACCAAGAATCTCCGAAAACCTGGTCAAGGGCCAACATGCATGCTAGAAAGACCTCTGTAACTTTTCTTTTTTCTCCTGTGGCTAGTTGTACCAGCCATGAATTAGCATTTTTTTCTAGTTGCAATTTACATTTCTCAATTGTTTGAGGGGAAACATAACTCAAATTTGAACCAAGGTCAATCAAAATAGAAACATGATGATTGTAAATCATACCTTCCATCTCCACTACTGAAGCTTGGTGATCAACTTGTCTATTATCCAAGGCTGCATAAATTTGTGGTATGCTCCTAGCCATATAATTGACTGTGGTAACTTCCTGGATGTTGTAGATGCTCCTATTGTCTTATTGTCTATGTGGGAAGTCCCTCAACAAATTTTCTTCTCCACATCCCCAAAATTTTAATGGTTCTCTCTTTGTAATATCATCCTTTCCTATGGTTGATCCAAAGCATTTATTTCCACTTTGGGATGGAAAATTTTTCTGATACACACTTTTAGTAGGAAGGCTCATCTTAGATCCTTTCCTAGGGTTCTTAAATCTTGAGGGAATCAGGGTTTAAACCCCTTATTTTTAGATCCCAATTTTCTTTCCTTTTTCCAATCTTTATGAGGTTCTTCCTTGTGCTTTAATTGCTCATAGCAATACCTTTCCTTCCTAATGACATCTTCTAAGGTATTAGGTGCATCAAATTCAATCCTATCTTGAAAAGATTGAAGAAGTCCACTAGTGAATTGTTGTATCTTCATCTTTCCATCCTTGATATAAGGCACATACCTCATCAACTCAAGGAATTTGTTGACATATTCATTTATGGTGAGATTTCCTAGCTTGATTTCATGTAAATACTTGGTCTTTTCATCATAATACCTCTCAGATAGATACTTTCTCTTAAAATATTTCTCAAATTGTTTATAAGAAAAATCCTCCTCATGGATTCCTTTCACATTTCTAAGGTCCTCCCACTAAATGGAGGCCTTTCCATTCAAGTTGAAAATGGATATTCAGGCCTTTTAGTTTTCAGGGTAGTCATGGAATCCGAAGTACTTCTTTAGGCCAAGTATCCAAGCTTTTGCTTCTTCCCCCTTCTTAATATCCCCATCAAAAGTGTGTGGCTTGGATTTGTTAAACTCTTTAGGGCCATGGATATTATCTTGTTTTCTCCTTTTTTTCTTCCCTGAAAGGGTGAACTAGTCCCACTGCTAGATAATTCCTTGGATCTTTCAGTTTCCTCACTAGAGGATTCTTCGAGTGAACTCTCAAAATTAGCATGCTTCTTGGATCCATTTATGGCCTTCTTTCAGGTGCTTCTTCTTATGTTGTTGTTTTCAGGGCCATGCTTTTGTATCTTAGATGGACTTTGGTTTTTATTAGTATTATGTTCGTCCACATTACTAGCCATTGGCCCATGTTGCAATTTCCTTTGTATGTCTAATAGGATTTGCAACTTGACTACATTAATTTCGGTTTGTTTCTCTTGTTCTTTTATCAGCCTTTCATTGTCTCCCTTACATCTTTGTAATTCTTCCATAAGGCTTCTTACAGTTTCATCTAAATATGGAGGGTTTTCCACCACTCTCCTCTCATTATATTCTTATTCTTTATTATGGGATATCTCCCCCAACTCATGGTGTGTCTCCATTCTTTACGCTGTAGTTTTCCTTGTTGTCCACTGACTGTTTGAGTGTTGATAAGAACATTTTCTGTTAGTCAGCTGCCCTCAATTTTACGAAAAACATATGTAATTTTTTTAAGGTAAAAGTAGCTTCGTTATTCCACATATAACAACAATATGCAGTTTATATTTAAAACATGTAAAAACAACAGAAGGGCTCACTCTTTTCAGTAGTAAATCTTAAGTAATATTTTGCAGAGGGGTGGGGTAGGGTTCCCTACCCCTTAAATGTTTTCTATTAGGATTTTATTCCTCTTTTTCATGAGCCCAAGCAGGACAAGAGTTGTCTCCTACTACGATACCACTCTGTCATGCACCCTAACCCCTATGTATCCTTTTAAGGGATGGTGGTAAAAATTTTCCGCTTTCCTACAATTCACTGAATTCCTCGGTTGAATATACCATCATCTTGTGCTCACTGATATATTTCCATCGGATAAAACGTTTCCCAAAATCAAACTCTGGTTTGAAAGTTATATCCTTCTAAAGTTTTCATGTCGTCATTGGCTAATGGCCATCCCCTTCACCATATGGCATCCACGTAACTTCACTTCTCTCGTACCGTCTGACATGGCACAGGCATGACCTAGATCATCACCCCCTAACAGTGACATGGTTTCTGGTTTCAAAGAGTATCTCCCAGTCTTCGTGAATACCGTACCTTTGGACCTTCATCGTTCTTGTACATGTCTAAAACTTCCTCGGAGACCCGAAGTTCTAGAGTCTCTTTCCACACCAACATCTATGGTGGAGTTCTGCCCACCTTTAAAGCTTTGACGACTAAGATTTATCCATACTTAACACATGGTTTAGACTTGACACCTGGGGTACCACACTTGATTCACGCCCAATCTCACGATGCCTCGTGGACCCAACCAGACATGCCACATCCCCATGGTGTACGTGGGCCTATCAAATTAGAGTTGGACACTACAACAAGGGGATTTCGACGCTTCTATGTTTAACGCCCTTCATATATCCTTGAATATCCTGGAGATCCAGAGTATTGAAGTTTTGAACTCCCGAAGAGGGTCCCACGCATGTACTTATGATGGTACTTAAGGCTAATCACGAGATTTATCTAATCCTGGTAATTAAATAATCTTCCAGTCTTCAGCCATATCCCAAGCTACGCTCTACTTCAAAATCCTGAAGTCCCAAAGGCCAAAGTCCCGAAGTCATGTGGACCGTCGATCTAAGATCCTTCGGGATCCTCCTTGGTCGTTCGATCAGGAACAATGGAATGATAGAATAATCATGAGTGTTGACCGGCAACATTTGGTCTTCACTGCTTCATGACCTCCTCAGCCAGTAATAATCCAGATAGGTTGAAGGATTCAGGGGTATATAAGTTGTGATTTCACGAAGTAGTGAAACATCATCGACCATCCAATGAGGTAGATGGTTTGGGTGTCTTATCCATAGTCAATCCATAAGAGGATGATGACGAATTTTATACCATTGATCTGTGATCATGATCAACGGTGTATAAATTCCCTGTGACTGAGGAGTTGGTCATGGTTTAACGAGAAACTGGATCCCATGGTAACAGATAAAAAATCACCATTTATTGGTCATACCATTAGGGGAATGTGCCTGCAGGTTGCCTTCGATAGGATTAGAGTTTTGTGAGGTTCAAACATCCCAGACCACAGAATTCCTAAAGCTCGAAAGGATTAGCTCCTTTTTCGCATAGCGAAGGGTTCCATAACCCTGGTCAATGGGTCTTTGACAAGCCCTAGAGGGATACACTTTTAAATATTATCCAAGTTTTGGTTAAGTTTGTGGACTCAAGCCTGTGGTCATTTGGAAGATTGGTTTGAAGGAAGCATATTATATTTACAGAACTTGAATTCTATAATAGGAAAAGGGAATTTTAGGGACGGACGAGTTCAGGAAAGTCCTGCAATGTCCGTCTCGCCTTTGTATCCATGGAATTGATCCTTGGACAATTCCTTTTGAGTTTTGGCTTGGATAGAACTCAGACATAAGGACAACTTTCCTTCTACCCCATTTTTTCTTAAAACCCATTAATAATAGTTCTCCTGTGATAAACATGATTCAACAAAATCCATTGTCAGAATATGATATTCACATTCTACTTCAAATTTCCTAGGCCCCTAGGCCATCAAGGTTACAAAATTTACCATTCAATCAAGTTTAACAAGTTATGCCATCATCTAGCTCATGAAAACTCATTTATTAAGAAAACCAATCAATACAATATAAACTCAGAATTTCACTTATACGAAACTTGGAAATTAGTTGGCAACTTCTCAAAGGGGTTCCTTTTTCCACCCAACCGTAGGCACAGTTGCTCTTGGAGTATTCCTCCAATGGCCTCTACCTAGATATATCATGATTCCATGAGAGAGATTCTTCTTTTTCTCAACAAGGGACAAAGGTTACTCTCCTTTTCCCACAGAAGCCTGCCAGTCTAGTTTTCTATCCACCAAGCAAGGGAGCATGTCGTGATCACTCACTAAATCACTACAACTCCATTTATCAACATGATTAGAAAATACTATACAATCTCTCCTATACCCACACCGACTTATTTCTCAATTCTCTTCAAAACAAGAGAGCCTCTCACACTCTTCTCTTCTTTAGGAATGGTCCTCAGACGCATTCGTGTGTCTCCTCTTCCCTCTTCCCATGATTTTCCTTTATTTTCTTTCCTTCCCCAACAAAATTTAGTTGGTCAGATCAAGAATTTTCCAAATGGGTACTCTTTCCATATCCTCATTTACTCTTGAGGAATACTTCCCAACTACTAGTATGATTAATAATTAAGTTTTATGGGTCAGAAGACTATTATGTGTCTGATAAATTTATATCTAGCAGAGTATCGTCCTGACATGGTTCATCTCAACCATTACTGGTTCCCCTTACCATCCCCTCTTTAGATCATGATCTATACTGGAAAACCTCTTTCAATAATCATGCCACAATTTCCTTCTATTCAATAAAAAATATATATACATTACCTTCTATAGAAAGGTTCATTGTTTTTCCAACATCCACATGACAAATCTATCCATAGTCTTGTTCACAATAATAATAATATTTACAATATGGGGGAAACAAGGGTAGTACATAGTATGGCTTTTGAATGTTGATGATCCCTTCCAACTTTTTGGTTTTATTCTATTGTTGAAGATCTTTTCTTAGAGTGACTATTTCCTCTTCCAAGCTTTCAATCATCTTCTCATTTTCTTCTAACTGACCTCTGATTTCTTCTTCCATCATTTTGTCTTATTCTACTTGGATCTTCAAATTTGTGATTATCTACTCTATTTATTTTGAGTTGGAATTTAGAGATCCTTCTTTCTTCTTTAACTCATCCTTGAGTAACTTAATTTTCTTTCTTTCTTTCCCTAGTTCTTATAAGGCATTGATTAACTCTTCTCTGAGATCGACTTCACCTTCTTCTTCATAATCTTCTGTGAAATATTATACTTCCATGAAGAACACTCTTTATTTATCACTATCATTGTCTTCATCCTCATATGATGATGAACTATCTTCCTTGGTGCAAAAACTTTTCTTGAAGAATTTATTTTTATTTCCTCTACCCTTTTGATTTTGATTTTGATTTTTAGTTTTTTCTTCTTAATCACTTTCCTTATTCTTATGAGGACATTTAGAAGCAAAATGACCAATACCACCACAATAAAAAAAAATAAAAATGAATGGAAGTGTATTTTCCAGTTCATCTTTTCAACTTTCTGATGAAGTTTTCCATTTCTTCATATTCCTTTGAATCATCACTGCAACTATAATATGACTTTGGATTTTTCTTGTTCTTCTTATTTGTCTTCTTAGATTCCTTGAATGATGCTTCCTTTGTGACTGGATTGTCTTTATCTATTCTCATCTCATAAGCTGTGAATATTCCATGTAGCTCATCCATGCTCAAACTGTCAATATCTATTCTTTCTTCCAGGGCTGATATCTTAGGATCAAATCTTATAGGTATATATATTAGAACCTTTTTAATGACCACTGACTCATCAACTTATTCTCCCATTCCTCTAATAATGTTCACTATTTCATCAACTCGTATAAAGTAGGCTATAATATTTTCATCTTCCTTCATCTTCAGTTTCCCAAAATTAGCTATAAGGGTTTGAAGCTTATCTCCCTTGACTTTGGTGTCACCTTTGTAAATATTTTTAAGTTTATCCCAAATATCCTTTGTGGTCTTGAAATGCATAACTTTGAAAAATATTGAATCATCTAGACTACTCATAATGGTGCCTTTATATTTTGAGTTGTTTTCAATGAGTTTTTTTTCATCTTTGTCAGTTGGGGGAGTTGTTGGTGCTACATATCCATCTACTAATGACTTCCAAACATCAAATCCCTATGCTTGTAAAAAGGTTTGCATCCTTTTATTCCAAAAGGAATATATCTGTCCATCAAACCTTGGTTCTCCAACCTTAGAATATACCATAATATCCTTCAAGTGATTAAATTGTTTCTTGAAGTACCTTCTCTGATACTAATTGTTGGAATACTAAGAGGGGGGATGAATCAGTATGAGCACTTTATTGTCTCTTTTAACTACAATATGTATTCATTAACATCATCAACATTATATCATCAATATATCATGAGTAGTATAAATCAACAAACATCCATAGAAACAAAATACACCATAATTTACATGGAAACCCAAATGGGAGAAAACCACGTGATACTTTTCTTATACATCAAAAGAATAGATTCATTGGAAGCACCAACTTCCCAACTCTCCAGTTGCAACTAGAAGGAGGATATAACCCCTATTTATAGGATCCAAACTGAAGGAAGCTACA
Source organism: Picea engelmannii (assembly GCA_009831015.1). Taxonomy (NCBI): domain Eukaryota; kingdom Viridiplantae; phylum Streptophyta; class Pinopsida; order Pinales; family Pinaceae; genus Picea; species Picea engelmannii. The sequence goes on along the minus strand of ML780864.1, from coordinate 54,950 downwards.
ACTCCCTGAATTCTCTGGCTCCAACCAAAAGGAGGCTACAACCCCCTGATTCTTAGGCTCCAACATGAAGGAAACTTCAACTCCCTATGTTCTCTGGCTACAACCAGAAGGAGGATTCTACCCTCTTTTCTTGCCCTGTCGTGCTTCCTTGAAATATAAGTGTAGACCAAACTATCACTACCACAATAATTTCCACTATCACTGTCATTGTCACATCAAATTGTCATTGTCACTATACCATCAATCTATAACCTACACCATCAATCTATGCTATACAAAAATATGAACCAAATCATCAATCAATTGTTTACTAACATGTATGCATCAATATTGAACAATAATATATACCAACTACAACATCAATGATAAGTAGCCAATCATGTACCATATACCATAGCATCAATCATGTATAGTTAGGTACCATATCATTAATGAAGAACCAATGCATGTCCCTTATGCATATGACATCATACATCAATTGTATACCTCAACGATGAACAATCATCTCAAGGATATGAACCATAAAAACCATGCCATATGCTGAACCAAATATACTAGAATACCTAACTCAACCATGCACTTAAGATGTATCTCAATCATGTGTCAAACCCTCATCAATATGCCAAGTATGCCTCAAGATTTCACTACATCATAATCAAGAATAAGCTTCACAAAAAGTACACAACCATACAAGTACCTCTATAGATGACCTGAAATACTGCAATGATGACCTATAAGTTATCTTTCGTATTCATGAAACTAGTACCGACATTTCCCCCAAATTTGTCTTGTCCTCGTGGGACTAAGACATCTTGTCTCGTGGGCCCTCACGTGACAGATATATTGCAACCCACAGGGATGCCTCATGGGACACTAGTAGTATGACCCGTAGGGATCAGTAAAAATAGGGTTTCCTCATAGATTCCCACTCACCACTACAATGTTGAATCTCCCATACTCCTTAGTCTTCGCTGCCTCATATTTTATCGTCGCAAACTTATCCAAAAGATCAAAAGTTCACTAGAATATATTCAATAGAATAAGTGAGTGAATGTCCTTGTGAATGACTCTTTGAGGTGTATTTATACTTTTTTTGGGTAACCTCTTTAATTGAACTTAGGGGCTTCTTAAATTTCTTGTTACAATCACTTTACCCTTTCATTAAAGACTTGTAACAAACTAGGGGCTTCTTGACCATTCTTCAGGGATTCTAAATTCACAAAGACATAACTCCTCAACTGTGAGGAGCTACGCGGCGTACAACCTATCACTGAAAATGACATGACAAGGACTATCCATATATGATTGAGTTAACTTCATTTACTCCATCCTTAATATCCTAATTCCATGATCAACTATGGGATCCTTAACCATACTTAGGGGTTTCTTGTAGATTTCTTCAAAGCATATTCCCATGAGGGCCATGCTTAGAGGTATGCCATAAGGGGGCCGCTTTGGATACTTGTCCAAATACACCCATCACATCAATTGACATCAATTCACAACTCATTGACATCAATGACAACCAACTGTCCAATGGAGAATTGTTTGTTTCCTATCAAATGCAATGATATTTACACCTTCAATATTGGGTGATGGAATTGGACATGTTTTTGATTATTTAAAATCTCACTATGTTGTCATTATGGATTTGTGTCATCCTTGTCCTTAATTTATCACACCAATCCACTATGCATCAAGATGGATTTCATTAGATTCTCTCAATGTATATGATCTCTTTCCTGCTTGTCCCTATGCAAACTGGAATGCATAATTTAGTGATGTTTAAGAGCTTTCATCCCTGAGTTAGTGTTCATATTTAGAAACAACATTATATATTTTCTTATTCCGCCAGGAAAATCTTCTATAAAGTTGATGTTAGTTGGATGAAAAAAACCTTCAACCATAAAGGACGTTGTGTTACAAGGTGTAGATGGTGATGTTTTTCTCAACATTCTTAAAATAGAGACAAAGGATTCAGTATGGTCTCTTATTTTTGGAAAATATGGCTTTGGAGACTGCACAATCACTTCTCTTATGATGATTTACAAGAAGAAAAAGGAACTGGCCTTTCACACTTGGCACTTGTAGTTATACCTAGAGAGAAATTGAAAGACCAAAAAATAAAGAGAGTCTCAAAGAGAAAAATGACTATACCTTATGTTCATGTTAATTTGTTGTTGAATATTAAGGCACCGGGTGGGGATTTTCATGTCCTAAATGGGAAATGTTTTGTCCCTAAAGATTTGGCCACAGTAATAGGAAAGAGACTAATTATTGAAGTGTTTTTGGGACATTTTGCAACTGAAAATGGAAAAGTATCTGAATCAGCTGATGATATTTCTGGATTTTTTCCATTGTGTATGGGTTTAAATGCATAGAATATAAAGCTGAAGGTTTAATTGATCCAAAGATTATGCATATACAATTGGTCAATCCAATCAAACTGGAGATAGATTTAACACTAGATGTTAGTCTCATTTACCCATGGTAGGTTAATCCTTTGCTCGATGAAGTATTCGGTCTAGTAGTAGTGGATGAGGATATGCCAGATATGGTTGTATATGTTTCCCCTAGGAACATGATCTTATCGACATAACATTTTTCATTTCGTATTAATCCAATGAAAACAATTTTTGCATGTGGTTCCTTAGTGGGTGACATTGTCTCCCTTTTATCTAAGGGTAGGAACAACATAGTTCCATAGAGAGAGGAAATAAGAGTTGAAACATCTTTAATTAATGCATATTTTAACATAGGTAGAGACTTGAAATTATCTCGATTTGATCTCCTTGTTGCAGGAAAATTACATATGGCATCATGGGGAACAATAGAAACCATTGAAATGATATTATCCATTCTAGGGACAAGATTGCGGGAAGTTATGGGGTTGTCAATCTTGCCTAAAAGTTATTATTTGAAGAATCCAATCAAAGGTACATTTGATCATCCATAGGTTGATTGGAATATTGCTAGTTTCAACATTGTATAGTACATGTTGCAAGAGAGGAGTAATGAATTTATGAAGAGCATTTTGAAAGAATTTAACCCTCCTGAAGAACCCATCCTAGAGCTCAATATTTCTTTTCCTTAGGGATCAAGGAAGGATTCCACTGCAAAGGATAAATAATTGGATAGAGTATGCTCACAAAGGATTCCATTACTTTTATTTCCAAGAAAACGAAGATGTTGGCACATGGAATTCCAAGTTGTGTGTATGTTAGTACTAAGAGTGGTGAGAAATGGTCCCATAATCAATTGTTAGAAATCATCTAGTTGAAGTAATTAAAGTAAGTGTGGAAGTACTCCAGGTCTTGAAACCTGAAACTATAAACTATGACATTCAAGCACAAGTTGTGAAGAAGATTGTTTTTCTAGTATTATAGCAATTGATTCTTCTCGGTTAGAAATTGTTATGTGGAAAGGAAATAATGCCCATCTACAAGAGGAGATGGCCCACTTGAAAAAGAATAATACGAAGCTATCCAAGTGTGTAGAAAAATGGTATAGGAAAAGTCGTATGTTGGCCATACATGGTAGCACTGTGAAGAAGAAACTTAAGGCAAAAGAAGAAAGGAAAGGTATTGACCAAATGTTTTCCTGGACTTTGAAAAATTCTGGTACTAGGACATCAACTATATCCATATATATATCTCATTTACACGAGAACACACAAAATATCAACAATGGGGGAGATGTTGGGCCTCTAATTTTATGCCATTTTCATTTCCAATTATCCCTTTTGATCGCTTAACCCTTTCTTTTCACCTCGTCATTTGATCATTTTACCATGTTTTTCAATAGAAAAGTCATTAGAGCTTGCAAATCAATTATCTTGTTTATTAAATGAATTTTCCATTGTTTTTGGTAGATTAGGAGAATTAATGGTTGATAATAATAATAATAATAATAATAATAATAATAATAATCTATTTTTAAGGTCACGACCAAGCCAGCCACCAAATGGGTGTATGAGACCCCCTCCGCCCAATGATTTGATTGGTAAATTCTATGGAGGTATACATACCCTACCCCCCTCTGGAGTTGAACGTGTGACCTATTAGGAGGAAGTAATCTATTTTTAAGGTCACGGCCAAGCCAGACACCAAATTGGTGTATGAGACCCCCTTGTTTGTGGGACAAGGGACCCTCTCCGCCCAATGATTTGACTGGTAAAGTCTACGAAGGTATACATACCCTAACCCCCTTTGGTGAAGTCTACAAAGGTATACACACCCTACCCCCCTTTGGTGAAGTCTACGAAGATTATTACTAATGAGGGTTTTTCCTAGGTTGAGATCCTGTGACATATATAGGGATCTGATAACCCACTTCTATGTTCATCATACGTCCATAGTTCTAGAAAGAAATCAAGAACATGGGTTTTGATCATAGCAACATCAACATGGTTCCATCCACTTTATAATGTACCCATATCACACGTGTGAGTCTCCATCACTTGTTCAAAGTTTCAGCCCGAAATTAGCAGCAGTTCCAGACAGAAATATTCCCACGTGATTTATTGGTTAATGAAGACGAATCTCAAGAAACAAAAACATGGGTTTTTTCTATAAGGATTGGTTTGGGAGATATGATTGATTTTCAAATTTGGGTTTGTCATATTTACTATTGTGCCCGATTTTCAAAAATAAACTCAAGTTGATTTGGTGTATCTTTGTTATTTCGCTATTATAAGACAATTATTGATGCGTGGAGCAGGGGATTTATTCGAATCTCCTTTCCCACTTTGTAGTAAATTATGTGTATAAAAAAAACAATGTATCAATGTAATGGGAGGAGATGAGATTAGTAATAACACAGGGGATATATAACAACATTTATGATTCAAACTTGTGCTCTGAAATTTCCTCTTTTGCTTAATGCAATGAGTTGATGTTCAAGATCCAGATTGGTGTTATTTAGTTTCCATTCCTTTAGATTTTCTTAGCAATGAGACACCAATTGGGAGGCCCCACTAGTCTGGTTCTTGTTGCCTTACCGTAGCAGTAGATGTAATGGTTTGAGTTCTTTACTTTCTTAGTGTTCTGTATATATAATTGTTATAGTTTGATTTATGTCACATTCTTCATATGTTTTTTATATGATATTTAAAATACTATGTTCAATATTCATATTATTTGCATTAATATTGCAGGTGTCTCACAACTCTAAGACTCTGTGTGCTTTATACAACAATTCTGCCAACAAAAAATAAAGTACTTTGTTTTGAGGATAAACTAAGTGTGCAGATTGGTTAATATTGTTCATCCTTGCCTTATGATTAATTCATATCCCTCTGCATTGCAAATCGATATAGGATCATTCTTTATGATGTTTAGGTAACTAAAAATCATTGTAATTAATATGAGATTTTCTAATTTACAGTGCGTGTGTGATTAGATCGATCCTTATAGTTAGTCTCTTTCTCTACCTTTAATTACTTGTAGTTTCATATTTCAATCGAGTTATAATATTTTACATGTTTTGTTTCCATAGATGAAGTGTCATTGAAGGTAAGAACAAGTTGTTTCTTAACACTTGAGTGTAAAGCTTAAGTGAGAAACAATAAGCCTTTTGTCCAGTAAGTAAACTTTGTTTTGCTACCCAATACACATAGATTTCCTTGTTTTCATTTACAAACATAAGAACAGTTTCACTTCAAAGTGGGAATGAGATTAAATGACACTCAGGACATTGTTTGAGTGAACAATTGTATCCTATGCCAATCAACGTCTTATCTTTCTGATATCCATTGGTAAATGATGATGGAATCAATGGCTTTGGAGGTGGAGGAGTTATCAATGTCATTGTGAACATTGCAACGACTCGTTGAAAATAAGGTAAGTGAATATTATAAATATAAATTCTTCAAAGTTCTTCATCAATGGAAAAAATATGAGATTTATAGCGAGTAAGAAGGATGATGATTTTTTTTAACACGTAATAACAAAAACGTTACTCATAAATGGAATGGATTAAACATAGTTAATGATTCTTAATTGTTCCTCCTTATAAGTTTGATACACATGAAATCCATACATTTTTTATTATTAAACAACATTGTTTCCAATACAATGATGATGATAATATTATTGGCCCAATGAAAAACATAGCCATTAATTAGAATCAAATAAAAAATCAATTACAGTAAAGTGATGTGAACTTCACTAAGTTACTCAACACTTTGGAAAAAAATAAACCTTGAATGGTGTACAAACCTTGGAAATCACTTGTAGCTATAGATATAGTGCCTAACATAATGTAGGGTGCCCAAGAAGTGATTAGATGACCGTTTTAATTTTCGAATTGAGCTCTAATAAGAATCAACAACGATCAAGATGACCCAACTAAACATTAAATTTAAATTTAATTTAGGTAGTTAATCAATTACATTTTTGGTTTTGGTTGAGGTGTTGTGGGTGGAATCATTGTATGATAAGAAATGTTAGTCTAAGTAAAATTATCTTCATATGTGGAATGCAAATATAAGTAATTTTATGACATGTGTTAAATTACTTGACAATTATTTATATTACAATTTATTATTTAATATTTAAATAATAGTCATAATAATGGTAAAGAACATGTGTTTCTTCTTCGAAGGTCACAAGTTCAAACCATGTATGACTAGGTTCTGACCTTAAAATTTATTATTATTATTATTATTGGGGGAAACCTCTAACTGTAACATGTCACAACATTGCCATGAAATAATGTGGTTAGAATTCAATGCAATAACCTCATGTTTCATAGTACCAAACAGATCTATCAATAGATAACCTTTCAAGAAAAAAATAATTTGTATTAACATATAATCACCTGGGCTCCATTCATGTTGGGTGTTTCATACGTGATGATTTGGTGAAGTCTATAGATAAGAAATTTTCCAAAATTCACCCAAGTATAGGCTCCCTATAATTCTCCCAATTTTTAAAAAAAATCCATACATTTCATAGACATGCTATATGTTAAGCAAAGGAAGTAGAAGATACATGATTATTAATGGAGAGATATCTAGGAGACGGGGTCAATGTAGTTGGTACCAAATTATTATGCATCGACGAACACCAAGGAAGGAGCAATGTTACTGAGGCTACGCTAATTGGTTTCTTCTGCCATAAATGACATAGTTGACATCAAAGGATAAAAAATATACAAAGGGTATCTTCTGCATTGTGTCCTTCACTCTATTTTTGTATCTCTACATCACTCAGAGTTCAAAATTAGAGGAAAGACCTGGAAAAACAATTCTAAATTTTTTCTTCGAAATGCAACAATATAGAGGTACTTATCATCTCTCTTAGGAAAATAAAATTGAATATTAATACTTGGAATTAATATTACAAGTAGTTGTAGTGAAACTCGATTATATGCTAGGTTTCAATTTTTTACATAATTTCTTTATTTTCCATATTCTTGAAGGTCAAACTACCCATTACCATAAATTACAACATTAATAATATTCCAGAAAATCATAAAACGATATCTTCTCCTATCCTTTTTTCTTTAATGAGAATCCTTACAATACCTACTTAACCTTGATCATGACTGTAATTTATTATAATTTGTCTCCTGGACTCTCTTAAAAACTGTCTTTACATATGTGATTATATTTGACGTGGAATTTCCAAATAAGAGCCACTTCATAGTATTTGGTATCTTCTAACTAAGAAAATGAACTCAATTGGATCATGGAAAATTTAGTCATAATGCCTTGAGGATATTGAAATAACTCTCTGATTATTTAAAAAAAAAATCTGAAACCTATGAAATTCCACATCTTTACTCCATTTTTAACTTCCCTTAACACATCCCTTGAAAACTGAAATCAAATGGGTAAGTCAAGAATTGGTTCAAATTAAATTTGGAGTATGTATTACAATTTTTTTTCATCCAATTAGGGACCTTATGAAGTTAGTAAAAAGAAGTCTAAACAATATTTTCTTATTATTAATCCAATAGAAATATCTAATTCTATTAGTTCCAATTACAACAAAGAATTTAGATGATAGAACAATTTATCCAAGGGTGGCAAGTGGCTAGAACCTAATTTTCATTCCAATATGTATCCAATGTGTATTCTACGAACAAACCATCCATGGGAAATTGATTAAGAAATGGGCATGTTAGCATACTATTAACACCTTCTTTTTTATTGGCAAACAAAGCCAAGAAATTAGCATGAAGAATGATTCTTCCCTCATCGCGAATTAGGCTAATTGATACTAGGCCTTTTGGTATACTAAGAATTAATATGAACATAGAAGTAAGATGTGTTCCCCATTAAAAATGTTTTGGCCCTTTATGAAAAGGGCACACTTGTATTGGTTTTTATTATGAATTTAGTTTGGATTTTTGTTTTAGATATTGGTTCTCACTAAATGTTGCTCAATACAAATGCTTCTATAGAATAGAATAAGAAAATTTCATTCAATATCAAATATTTCTTAAAAAACGATAATCTATGTCTCTACCTTATATCATTGTAGTTTTGAACGTGACTTGAACCTTCAATGTCATTGACATAATTGGAAAACTATTTGAACCAATGCTTGCTCTTCGATCAACATACTATGCTAACTAGAAGAAAACCATCACTTGCCATGAGACAAAGGAATACAAAGTTGGTGTCATCGGGGCCTATGCATTCCATGCAATGACATTAATGGGAGCAAGTGTGGTGAACTAAATAATATCACAACTTGTTGGAATTGTTGGCATCTACTAAGGAGGGAAGCATGTTGGCATCTACTAAAGAGGGAAGCATATGATATCCACTGATAATGAAAATGGTGGTATTCTATACTAGATGCTTTGGACAATCAAGTTTTCGAAAACATTCATCTCTTAAAAATTACTTTAAAGTGACATAATTATAATTACATAAATGTGGATTTTCTCTATTCTTGACCCATATGTTATTTAGAAATATTGCAACATCATTTCTATAAATGTGCTCATTCATTCACATCTATCAAAAAGTGTTAACATCATGTCTAATTTAACTTAATAATACATATTATAAAAACAATTAAATTTTATTCATACAATATCACCATCCCATTAGCCAACAATTAAACCCATATACTTCCCATCCATTATTTGCTTACCACATTTTTTAATTTCAATATTCAATCATTAACCAAAGGAAAAAGTTAATGCACGAGTGGGAAAGCATGATCTATCAACACAATATTCACTAAACGAATTATGTTTGACATGGTGCAACAAGAATTTTAAGTGAATTTTAAATTATTATGTGTCAACACATATTGAATTTAATATTTACTTTAAAATTTTAAAAATAAACTAATATAATAAGGATCATTTATAATTACAAGTTAAATAATAGTTATAGAATTTTTTTATAATTGATTGATAATATTATATGTCACTCATATATATGTGAATGTATGTGAGAGAGTGACGAGGTAACATCTTATTAAAATGAAGTTTGATTTTCAAGAAAAAAGAAAATAGTTAATGATTATGACAAGTGTGTGGGTGTAAGCCTGTCATAATTATTAACTATTTTTTTTCTTCACAATCAATTTTTTAAGATTTTAATAAGACATCACCTTTTTTTTCATATTAATCCTCAAATAAAAAAAAATGGATGTGAATATTTTTTTATGTAATGTAATTATTTGCATTCATTTATTTAATTTCCATATAATAATAAGAAGAAAAAAAATTTAAAAATAAATAATATATAATTATTATATATATTAAATTGACAATAATTTATAATTACAAATTAAATAATAATTATAAAAAAAATATTATAATTGATTGATAATACTATAATGTTTTCATAAGAATTCACTCGTATGTTTTTTTTGAGGTAATGTCTTATTAAAATCTTGAAAGTTTGATTGTCAAGAAAAATAATGATTATGACAAGTTTGTAACAAACTTGTAAAATAATCATTAATTTATTTTTTTTACAATCAAACTTTGAAGATTTTTTATTTTAATTAGATATCACTTTTTTTTATATATTAATCATTAAATAAAAAATAATGTTATTATCTTTTATGCAATGTAATCATTTGTATTTATTTATTTAATTTATATATAATAATAAAAAAAAAGTTTTAAAAATATAAATTAATAGAATGAAGTATTTATCATTATTATAAATATCAGAAGCAATAATTCATAATCACAAGTTTAACAATAATTATAGTAATATTAAAATGTTTTCATAATAAGTCACATATGTAGTGTGCGCCCGCACCAGCTAGTTTGTAAGGACATAATGTGTAATATCTTATTAAAATCTTCGAAGTTTGATTATCTAGAAAAAAAAATAGTTAATAATTATGACAAGTTTATATATAATATATATATATATATATTTTTCTAGACAATCAAACTTTTAAGATTTTAATAATACATGACCTCCTCTCATGTATTAATCAAACTTTTAAGATTTTAATAATACATGACCTCCTCTCATGTATTAATCATCAAATGAAAAAGGAATGTCAACATTTTTATGATGCCATGCAACCATTTGCATCAATTTATTTAATTTATATGTTTAAATCATATAAATTTGTCAAAATCATTAGCTATTTGTTTTTTTCTTGACAAACAAACTTTAAGATTTTAATAAAACACCGCCTTCTCTCACATATTAATCATCAAATGAAACATACGTGTCAACATTTTTGATATGATGTAACCAAAAATGGTTGTCAACATTTTTTATACGATGCAACCATTTGCATGTATTTATTTATTTATATGTGTAAAACATATAAACTTGTCATAATCAATGACAACTTTTTGATTTTGTTTTCTTATTTACAATCACATTTCTAATATTTTAATAATGCATCATCTCCTCTCGCATATTAATCTTCAAATAATAATAATAATACATCATCTCCTCTCACATCATCAAATAAAAATGAATGTAAACATTGCATCTATTTATTTAATTTATATGATAAATCATGTAAGCTTGTCACAATCAGTGACTATTTGTTTCTCTTTCTTGAAAATCAAACTTTTAAGATTTTAATAAGAACCCACCTTCTCTCACATATTAATCATCAAATAAAAAATGAATGTCAATTTTTTTTTAAAGTGATGCAACCATTTGCATTCATTTGTTTAACTTATATGTGTAAATTAAATTACAAATGAATGCCAATTTTTCTTTTGATACCACCATTTGCATCTATTTATTCAATTTGTGTGTGAAATATTTCGTAATTAGAATATTTTTTATTTAGCATGTCATTGGAAACACCCCTTTCCACTTATAGTATGTAGATGTTCTCATCAAAATCATTTTTTAGGTCTTTCTAAACTACAATAGATATATAAATTGATCTTTCAAGAAATGATTATAGAATTCTCTCCTAATATGGATATGTGAGATGTTACTTATATTGACCCCACTAAAATCTCCACACTAGTTTGACCTTATATGTACAATCTCGTTATAAATATGAGATGGAAAATATCAGGAACAAACTCTTAAAAGGAGGGATTAGTACTTTTAGTCAAAGTTCTAGTTAGTGGGATATGTATCAATGAACTTCATCAAAATTTTAATAATCGTTGTTAATTTATTTTATAAGCATGTTTATGAGATCCATAAACATATATCATATCATTAACAATAGGTATCCTCAAATTATAAGTCCCCATTGATAAGAGTTTTACATATTTACAAGAGTCATCATCAGTAAGCACCTTGAGGGGTATCTTGGGATGTATTTAATATAGAGAACAAATTTTGATAAGATCTTCACACATTTACAAGAGTCACCACCACTAAGCACCTTGAGGGATATCATGTGATGTATTTAATATAGGGAACAAACAAACAATTGATAGGAATGGGTTACATTTAGAAGAAAATGGATGAGAACACATTTCTTTACTTGTAGATCATCTTGCACATAAACTTATGACCATCGAATGAAAATGGATCTCTTTCACTTCTGTGTATTTAACATATAGATGAATTGTTGTAGGTAGTTGGTTGGGACAATTTTTGTGAACAATTTAGTCTAGGGTTCAAGATATTTGTGAAGAACTTGTAAAACATTCAACATTTTTACTTTTATGTTGGGTTAAATATTTTATTCATTTTGATATATTTATAATCATTATCCAAGTTATAAATTTCACCCAACTTTGTTAAAGTAGAGTGAATCTAATTTTTCTGTCATTATAATAAAACATTTA
>ML780864.1:23769-42475 GCA_009831015.1 Picea engelmannii | reverse complement strand
AATTAAAAATTATTCATAATTCATTAAATATGTTGAAGTTCCAAAACAATTTAAATTATTTTCAACATAATGGTTGTAATTGAGTCTTACATTTTCATATCCAACATCATAAAATGAATAAAAAACACAATTTCCTAATTATAGATAACCATAATAAACTGACACATCCACAATATAAATGTTGAAATAGAACATGTACATATCACTCTTTGTTTCCATCACCCTAATTATCTTCCTCATTTGGCATGATAACATTGTTGTTCTAAAAAATATGTTTTGATCTCAATTTGTGTCTTAGTACAAACCAAAAATCCCTTATCCAATACATCTAAGTAAAAAAAAACACTTGGTTGCAATTTTTTGGGAAACATAAGGCTCCTTCTTTTCATCCAAAGTTTTTAAGAATTGATACATATTATCCCACTATCATGGTCTTCCTTTGCATTACTTTAGTCGAAGGTATCCCACAACTTTCACTTTAAATTAACACATTGGAAAGATGAGAAGTCCACTTTCATGATCTCTTGTATCTTTCTGGCTTATCCTAACTTCCCTTCCATTAGGTTTTGATCATGGTGGCTAATACAAGTAGATTATTAAAACTCAACCTCCACTTTCACAATCCATTGTGACACATCCATCATCAACATTCTCATTGTGAAAATGATGTGAATATTCCCACATTTATGGGAACAAATGCACTTATAAAATTGAAAAAAATGAATGGTGGTGTGTCTAATAAGCATTATTAAAAAATAATAAATGTTATTATTTTAAAATTTGCATTATAGATTGAAAATATGTACACAGAGATATTATTACAAAGTTTTTGCACTCGATTCCTATGTTTAGTGCATCCTCTTCTCCATGAAAGTAATAACTATAATGTCATATTTATCTCTAATATGATCAAACACCCAACTATTGAGAGATATCATTGACATATTTTATTTTAAATGATCAAGATAAGGCGTGCTTCTACTATTTAACCATCTAAATTATTCATGTCATTATCCCATTTCCTTCTCTTATCTTCCTACAACATGACTCATGGTTGCATTGCCTCCACGTTGTAAGAACAAATTTATTGATGGTGTCGATTTAAGAAAATTCACTATTGTATTCATTACATCAAAATGAATAGTATGAGATCAAATATATTTATTTTCCTAGGAAAAAAATGTATCTTCTATTGCAGAGAAATTGAAGTTACAATGTTTAATTGGCATGGAACTAATAGTAATGGTTTACCAAATAGAACTTTGAACAACGTCCAAAGAAAAACCCAAAGGGATAACACTGTATGAGTCAAACCAAGAAATAAAAACTACTAGGTTCGACAAGACCCAACATAAAAAAATTCACTATCATTTGTTAAGAAAACTTCAAAAATGCCAAAGTAAACTACATCCTTACTGAAGAAAAATTTCACCCTCTCTAATGGAGATCCTCTCTCCATCACATAATTATTCCTACACCATTTGATTTTGTGGAATAAGAAAAAAATATTTAGAAAGAGAATATGTTGCACTGTTTAATTCGTTGAAAATATGTTGAAACGATATTGAGCTAAATCTTGCCGCAATGGATTTTACTCTCATTGCAAGTTGAAGAAGATCCATATTGGCTAGATGCAAAGACTTTGTCATCCGATCTATGACCAACTTCGAGTCCCCAAACACCTGAACATTAGACAAACCATGCTCTCCTGCACATTTGAGTAAATAAAACAAAGGTGAAAGCTCATATTTTATATTGGTACCCATACCTATATTTTCCTTCCCTACAATAAAATGTGAGTCTGATAGATGAAGAATGAACCCCAACCTGCAAAACATGCTTATACCTTGGCAATAACCATAAAAAATAAAGTGTGCTTGATATTTATTAATTGGGATGACTCCAACCACACATTAGGCCTTCAAAGAAAATGAACATTTGTATAGAGGCAACAAAGAAAGGATTTGTTGAGAAAATTTAACTGATGGACAATTATTTTCTTCAAATATGGATGCATTTTGAGCCAACCATACACTCCAAACTACAAGAATTGACAATGTCTTGAATGGTTTAAGAGAACTACTTAGGAAAAAATCATAATAATTGTCCGCTAAAGAGTCTTTTATCCACAATTGTGACAATCACAATTGAATTTCCACGTCACTCCAAACCTGATGAGTAATGGGAATTTTAAGAAGAGGTGCACATTTGTTTCAATTGAATGTATACATAAGTAGCAAAAACCCGTACATATGGTCCCAGGTAAGTAAGCGTTATTTTAAAACCAACCAAAGGAATATGAAAACTTTCGGTGGACCCTTGGTCTACCAAATATTTGTATACACCACTCCATACAATATCCTCCCTCTGTTATCATAGCTTGATAAAATTCCTTCACCAAATAGAATGTAACATCCCCACTCAACTATGGGCCATGTCACATCAAAATTTTGACCTCTGATACCACTTTGTAACATTCCTCGTTACTAATAGTCCGAAAATCTACTCAAAACCCCAAGATAATGTGCCCAGTCCCAAGATGGACCAAACCATGCTATTTATCTTCTCTAATACCCAATATTTATTCTGCAAAATCAAATCATTGAGACCAACAACACACAAAACCAGCTGTGTGCCTCACGTGACAACTATTTTCTAACAATCCTACGCGCACAATTGACATAATGTCAGGCATGGAAACTGTTCCTTAACATGCACGACCTCTCAGGCCTCATGTTAGAATCCATTACATTTATTATTGTAACTAATTAATAGATAAAAATTATAATGACAAAATGAACGCATAATTACAGCTACGCATGCTATCATTCTTGTGTCCCACATGGATTCTGTTCCATTTGCACGTGCAGACTAATTCCATGTGAATGCAACGATTTTAATCTCGACTCAATATCTCATGATTGATACCATGATATTAACCAGCAAGAACACTTAATAACTCCCATGCTATACATCTGCAACAATTATATAGATCTAACAAATACATGCACAATCCAACATAATTATGTACCAATTCCTTAAACAGAAATAGCATAAGAATTCACATGTTAAACATTATATATACACACATAATTTTCATGGGCCATGCCCTGCATATGCAACAAACATGCAGTTCTACAACATATATAGTCCACACATATATATATATACAATTGTAACACATGATATACTTAACATGTATATGCACATTACTTAGAGAATAATACACATAAGAATACACTTATCTTTTGTTGAAATCCACCAACTGTGTGCAGACCTTAGACATTCCTCCTAGCTATAGAATCTTCCACTGAGAAACTCTTAGCAATAGGTCACCCCCGAGCTAGGGATTAAACTCCAAAAAGGCAAAGGATTCCTAAGCCAAGCTAAGGTCTATCAATATGTAACGCCCCTCGGCCATTACGGCTAAAAATGAAGCAAAGAGAAAGATTTATTTATTTTTAAACAGGACAACAACTATAATTACAGCTAAAAACCACATATGATAGTGAGCACCACGCTCGCAGATCAGGCCATAGACAACAATGACTCAACTCACTAGCACAACAATTAACTGGGCAAAACATGCGTAAAACAAAGATAGGAACGACTCCCCCCGGACACACAACACCACGATGCTTACAAGCTAAGGACAATATCCACATCCCAGCACAATGGCCTCAACGACAAGTTAACTAGAACCTCGATGGCACGCAACCAAACGCATGAAGGCGTTCAAACCAAGCACCAAAGCATACTTACAATGATCAACAACACCCACGTAGAAAGCGTAGACCTCGACCAAGTTATCCTTCGCCTCTATCCCTTATGGTGCACAATGATCCTCTCATCGGGAATCATGTCATCCCCCGATGATAGGAACGACTATAACCATGGCGCTACATATCCTATCTGTACCAAGGACTCTAGATAAATCCAATGCACTAGGAGACGAATATTGACAAGAAGGTTACACCCATACCCCAGGCAATAGGTCGACAAGACGCAAGATGACGACAATCGAAAGGAAAAGATCAAGATAATACCCGACTTCGCCAACAACCCATCCATTAACTAATAAGAAAGATGTCTAAGTGCGAAGGTCGAACTGTTACCAAGCTACTAAGGTCATAAATGTTATCATAATGCACACTAAGAAAGACACTTAACCAAATCAAATACGCTTATCAACAATTATAAACTATCCATTAAAATAAGTGAACTACTTAACATTTTAAAGGTGCTCCACGTTGCTTATAGAATAATTGACATTGTTGTAAAAAAGGGATAATCCTTAATGGGATCGATGTCTATAATTAATGCCACTTCAATGCTATTTGCTACTATTCGATGCTATTTCGTTGTCTATAATTGAGTTCCATTTCAATGCAAATTTTAATGCCATTTTAATGTTGTTATGTGGTTATAAATAAAATCCATTCTGACGATATTCAATGCAATTTTAATGTTATCTTGTTGTTTATAATTAAATGTCAGGTCCATCTATTAAATCCAAATTTGATGCTATTATGTTGCTTATAAATAATTTCCACCTCAATGCTATTCAATGAGATTTAATGCTACCTCATTGTTCATAATTAAATGTCATTTCAGAGCCATTCAATGCAGTTTTGATGCTATTATTAAACGTTATCCAACAACAATAATTATTAATGCTAATTAATAATAGAAAAAAGTTATCCAGAAACAATAATGCCATTTATTATCAATGTCAGGTAAATGTAAAAACGCAGGGGTAATAACCACTAGTTCGTTGGCTTTTGGGTTCAACCAAAACGTAGCCAAGGAGGAAATACTCATTGCTTAAACCACACTGAACACGCAGAAAATCACATAAAGAGAAATGTGATGTCTTTTAACACGAAAATACACCACCACTATCTATTAAAATCACAACATGATTGTAATGGCCATGTAATTGTGAGCACATTAGTCCATTACAACTGTGATGACATTATTACAATGTAATGGTGAAAGCAATACCAAATCGCAATATCCATAAACTGCAGTGCCAAAACGCAATACCAAATTGATATACCAGTAAATCATAAATCACAAATCATAAAGGTCTGTGATAGCCATCCTAAATCACAAATCACAAATCATAAACGGAAATCATAAATGGCTATGATAGCCATTATAAATCGCAGTCAAACGTGTAAGATTTGAGGAAGGCATGTTGCCCAATTCATTGTATAAACAAATCGTAGTGAGTAAACACAGGTATATAAGAAAAATTGTGCATGGTGCCAATCTGTGGATCAGAAATTGTGCCAGTGGCAATGAAATCGTGGCTTAATGAAAAGTAGGTGTAAATTGCAATTCAGAACGCATGGTAAGATCGTTGTGGTTTAATCCAAAATCGAGGTCAGTTAAAAGGGGAAAATTCACTGAGTTTGACATCATGCTGGTTGGGTTCATCAAATAAAAACAAGGATGAGTTTTACCATCAACAATAGTTCGTTGAGTTTTAACACACGATTTTTGCTAAGTAAAATCGCCATCATTGTAACATATAATGCAAATAATGAACACATGCCAGATGTATGAAAACATCGAGCAAAAATAGCCCTTAAAATAGATTAAAATGTAGAGGAAAATCACTGGCCAGATGGGTCAGAACGCAAGGTGAATTCGCCTTACAACATAATGAAATTGCAGAGAAATTTACACTTGATGTATCAAATTGCAAAGAGAAAATTCGCCAGTTTGTAAGGAATAAAATTTCAGTGTAAAAAGAGAAAAGTAATTTGTCCATCAAGACGTAGGTGAAATGCAGGCGAAAAACGCAGTAGTAAGAGTAATAGCATTCGACCATCACACAGTAATAAAATAATAAAATGTAGTCTAGAGTGGCCCAAGGTAGAGTAAAACTTCGCCATCAAGAAATAAATCACAGAGTTAATTAATCACATCAAGGTGCAAGACAATCAATCAATCTGGAATAATCAACAGGGGTGGATGGCTGGGCAAAACATCATTTTCTCATCATCCACACACAGAAAAGCAGGGCATTAGGATCTATAGGTCTATTAACACCAAAGTGATGACCGTCAATCCGGCTCCTAGCCGACTGCACAAGCATGGACTGATGATCTAGGGATGAGGACGAAGACAAGGCACAAACTCTTCATAAAAATTCAATAAAATCAACAGGACAATCACAACATTTCGAGATTGATTGCCAAGGGATTTAAGCCTAGTAGCGAACTTAAGGCTATGGTGAGTTTAAGTTCTCGATTAATAAGCTAAGTCAAACACTTTCTTTACACAATTAAAAGTACATAAATGAAGGCGCAATATCAATATTAATCTACCATTCATTAATAAAAGCATGTGTACCATAGCCCAAGTCAACCACTATGAGTCGTTGTCCCGCGCGCTCTGTGATGCTCTTGCTTGCTGACTATTGAGACTTCATCGGTACCTCCCAGCCAATGCTAGGGGTACTCTTCTTCCCCCTTAGCCCCCCGATACATAAAGGGGCCACGCACGCTAACCAGAGAACAACTAGCTCCCAGCTCACTTCGCAAGGCCTAGCTACCACTCCTCACCGAGATGGGTATCCCAACTCCCACAAGATAAGTCGGTCGAGTCAAAAATCCTGCAGCATAATGTTACTCATGAAGGAAGACATCCATCCTCTTCCTCCTCCCTCCTTTATATAGAGTTTCTAAGTCATTTCTTTCCCAAATTCCCATTTAATTTATTGTTCAATAATTTAATTCAGAAAATTCCTCCCCGTACATGTGTCACCCATCCCCTTCGTTGCACCATAAATTAATTTCATTAATTATTTAATTACTCCTATTTCCCTCACCCACCTAAAATCATTCCTATAATCGCTCCTAGGTGTCCCCATATTCCCTTACACATTTTAATGACTTACCTCTTTACTAATTTACTAGTTGAGTTCAATTTAGAAAGTTCTTAAAGGCAAGATTCCTTGCTAAGTTAGTCATTCTGTTTTTTCCTTATGCTTCCCCCTTTTTCCATTAGTTTCCTAATTCTTTTAAATTCCCCTCTTTCCCTTTTTATCTAAAACTCAAATTAGCAAGTGTAGAAATTACCTTTTTCCCCTTTTTATTTTTAATTAATAAAATTTTAATTAGCATATGTAACAAAACAATTATTTCTTTTTTTAACAATTTAATCCCCCAAAGTAATTTGATTTTTATAAATTAATTGAATTGCTTACCCCCTTCTCGTCACATGTTTAATGATTATTATTAGTATTATTTATTTTTATTTATTTTAATTAATTGATTTATTTATTTTTACCACAAGTATCACTTAGACCTAGATTTTATTTTCCTAGGCTAGGCGACATTTTTATTAGGGAAATTGTTTTAAATATTTTTAGTCACATCATTCATTCTAAGGCCATCTAGATTTATTCATTTATTATTTAACAACGCAACATGCCCTTCAGGATGAACTAGGTGCTCCAAGGGTGCCACTTGCCTCATTCTGTTTCCCTTGCGTGACGTGCCCTTCAGCATGCACTACGTTCTCCAAGGGTGCCACTCGCCTCTTTCCATTTTTCTTGCGCGACGTGCCCTTCAGGACACACTATGTGCTCCAAGGGTTCCACTCGCCTCTTGAATGACTTGGTAGACATAAAAAACCCCTGGAGTCAATACTTCGCCACGTCATCTTGTGGGAGACGAAGGGCCTCTAAGGAATAAGGCCCCTGCCTTATTGCGCACCCCTTAAAATCATCCTGAGCGACTGTCGCAGTATTCCCTCACAACATCGTGGGTCTTCTCGAACTAGGTAGTTGTTAACCAACAGTTCAAGCCACAATGAGAGTGCTAGTAGGCTATGGCAGGGTTGTTGTCCACACCTCTCCCTCAATGTCTCTGGTAGTCGTGCGTGACCCCTCTACTCCACATCTGAGTCTGGTCGACAAGCTATTGTCATCCTGCATTATCAACGAATCATGTTAGAATAAAATCTATAATCATAACATCTAATCAGATGCAAACATGTCATATATACAAAAATCAAAGCCCAATAGTCCACTCCATGACTCGCTCTGGAGTCCAAGGGTTTCACCGATGCCTAAACATACTTGAGGTCCAAATCTTGCATACTCAGGAGAACTGAGTCAATAGCACATGTCTAAGTCAATAAATAAAAATAATATATAATCACATCCATAATTCTTCATAATCATAATCAACGATCAATAGTATAATAATCTGGATCACTTGCAAGCAAGTGTCCTCAAAGAATAAGTTTTCTCAGTGTGCACAAGAGCAGGATGTTACATACACCCCCTCTTGGTATAAACTCCATCCTGAAGTTTCACAGTATATAAGTGCCGCAATAATATGTATCACAGTGTCATAAATCTATCTATCAAACAAAAATGGAAACTGTTGGCGCATATCATATGCGTCCTCCCAAGTCGTCGAGTGCGGACTATAGTTGTCCTATTGGACCTTGACCTGATCTACCATTCGACGCCGTAGCTATCGAATGCGATGATCCAGGATGCGGATTGGCTCAGCCGTGAGCGCCCCCTTGTCTGATACCTGTAAGGAACTCATGTCAATAACATGTGTAGGATCACTAATATAATGTCTCAAAATAGATATGTGAAAAACATCATGCATACGCCTCAAAGAATCAGGCAAGACTAGTCAATAGGCCACGGGCCCCTTTCTCTCCACAATCTCGAAAGGTCCCACGAACCTAGGAGAGAGTTTAGCTTCCCTTCCAAACTTGATCGAACTCTTATGTGGTTTTACCAGCAAGAAGACTTGATCGCCAACTTTGTAACTACGGTCGACATGGTGCGCATAGGCATAACTCTTCTGCCGATCCTGCGCTTCTTTTATCCTTTGTCTTATCATTTTCATTTGATATTCCATATCTTGGATCGCTTCTGGTCCCACCAAGACCCCATCCTTGAGCCGATCCCAACTCAAAGGTGTTCAACATGGTTGCCCGTAAAGAAACTCGAAAGGTGCCAACTTAATGGTGATTTGGTAACTATTGTTATATGCGAATTCTACCAGTGGAAAGAATTATTCCCAACTCTTATGTTGGTCCATCACGTACATGCGCAACATGTCTTCTAAGATCAGGTTCATTCGTTCGATTTTCCCATTAGTCTTCGGGTGATAAGAACTACTAAATTTAAGTTGGGTCCCCAAGGCCTCTTGGAAACTAGTCCAAAATCGTCCAGTAAGCATTGATCCTCGATCATATATAATCCTCTTAGGTACATCGTGCAACCTCACAATCTCACTAATGAAAACTCTAGTTATGTCAAGTTCCTGATATGTCGCATGCACAAGAATAAAGTGAGAACTCTTCATCAGAGCTTCGACTAACACAAAAATCGAGTCGTGTCTCCTTGTCGTCAGTGGAAATCCAACAATGAAATTCATCGAAATAACCTCCCGTTTTGATTATGGAATAGCGTGTGGTTGTAGTCCACAGTGGTCCATTTTTAGTTCAAATTTTCATCCAACAAGGTAGTGTCTCCAAACCTTCAAGTCATAAACAATTGCTAACAACTCCAAATCAGGCATCGCATAGTTCTCCTCATGCCTTCTCAAATTCCTTGAAATGTAAGCAATCACCCGACCGTCTTGCATCAAGACTCCGCCTAAGCCTTCCTTGGACGCGTCAGTGCATACCAAGAAGTCTGCGTCCATGTCAGGGACCTTTAGTATCGGTGCTTTTGTCAATATCTCCTTGAGCCTCCGAAATGCATCCGTGCATTTTTCAGTCCAAACAAACTTCTTGTTCTTATTCTATAATCTAGTAATCGGATTTGCTATCTTCGAAAATCCCTCGACGAACCGTCGATAGTATCCTGCTAAACCCATGAAGCTACACACCTCCGAGACATTCGTCGGCATACCATTCCATAATAGCATCAACCTTTGTTGGATCCACAATGATACCTTCATCGGAGATGACATGCCCTAAGTAGTGAATCTTTGATTGGTAAAAAGATCATTTGGACAATTTCCCATACAATTTGTGCTCTTGCAGACACTGTAGTACTAAGCACAAGTGCTTGTCATGCTCCTCCATCATCCGAGAGTAAATCAAAATATCTTCAATGAATACTTGGATGAACTTGTCCAAGTACTCACGGAACACCCCATTCATCAAACTCATAAATACCCCTGGGTCATTTGTCAGTCCAAACGGTAAAACAATAAACTCGTAATATCCAAACCTCGTCTTAAATGCAGTTTTAAGGACGTCATCCTCCTTGATCTGTAACGGGTGATACCCTGATCACAAATCGATGTTTGAAAACAGTGTAGAACCCTTGATATGATCAAACAGATCATCAATCCTCAGCAACGGATACTGATTCTTGATTGTTTCCTTGTTCAATTGATGGTAGTCAATGTAGAGTCTCCATGACCCATCCTTCTTTCATATTAAAATAACAGGCGTGCCCCATAGTGACACACTTGGACGTATAAGTCCCAGGTCCAACAACTCCTTAAGTTTCATTCTCAACTCCTGTAACTCCGGGGTCAACATCCGATAAGGCGTTCTAGCTATCAGTTCAGTCCCTAGTTTTAGGTCTATGGTAAACTCCCATTCCCTCTCCGACGACATCCCAGGTAACTCCTTCGGAAAGACGTCTGCAAACTCTCTCGCCATCGGAAGGTGTTCTAGACTTTCTGCTACTCCTTTTTCATTTAAATCAAGGATCGCATAAAGCTTACATCCCTTGCGCATGCTCTTCCCTAACTGTAAGGAGGAGATAAACCTCAGGGAAACTCCCTGGTTCCGACCTACAATCACGTGTCTCTGTCCCTCATCATCGACCAGGCTCAACTGTTTCATCTTATAGTTGAGTATCGCCTCATGCAATTCTTACTAGTCCATACCGATCATGACATCATAATATTCTAAGATCGTGACGTACAGGTTGGTCCTAGTGACAAAATATCCCAGGTTAAGGGTACAACCCATAAACTTTCCTCCAACCCTCTGTTTATCTCCTGAAGCCATCTCCACAAAGCTAAACTCATCCTGTTCAACTGCCTTTACCTTAAATATTTTTAGCGTTGCACCATAAATGAAAGTCTCGGTAGCACCGAGATCTATCAAAATACTAAGGGTCTGGTCAGTGACGGTACCTAACGTCTCGAGCACAGTTGACTGGTTCTTTGCCTGGCGATTATTCACTGCTACATGAATCCAATGGGCCTTGCCCAAATCTCCCATGGTAGTGGGTCTGACTGATCCATATTCTCTAGTTCTCTCCACTGGGCAGTCGCACTGGTAGTGTGGCTCCCCACATGTCCAACACCCCTTCTTCGGTCCAATACTCTTGGTACCCAAAGTAGAAGCCGATAGCCCACCGACCTGGAATCCTGGTCTGTTCTGCTGAACAGGCCTAAACAGTTGCTACTACGATCAACGTTATTGTTGATGTTGTGGTCCTCTGTAAGGATTCCACTGCTGAGGTGTTGGTTGCTGAGGTGTAGTGAAAGTGGATCCTCTCTGGAATCCATGATATAAAGGCATATGTCTGGGTATTTTCTGATGTTGTTGCACACCGGATGACACCTGCCTTGACGGTCTCGCTAGAGTCCTTCTTTGACCCTCACTAACAAGCTCCTCCTCTTTTATGAGGGCCTTCTGGATGACATCATGCAAGGTCTGAGGCATCAAAATCCTAACCCTTGCACGTATGTTGATGTTAAGGCCAAACAAGAACATGTTGACCTTAAGTTTCTCGGTATTAAGGTGCAGAGCATACCGAAGAAACTCCACAAAATGTGCCTCGTACTCAGGCACCGTACTGCCACGCTGTCGTAAGGCGTTGAACTCATTGAGTTGACGCTCAATGAATTCCTTTGATAGGTACCTCTCTCGGAACCATTCCTCAAACAGTTCCCATGACACGTCTTCGACGACCATGTTCAATTGTGGTAGGAGCGTCTTCCACCATAGAAGAGCACTCCCCTTCAGTTAAAAGACTGCCATGTGGACCTTCATGTTGGAGGTATAGTCGTGAAGTGCAAAGAACATCGCCATATTCTCCAACCATGCCTCGACGGCTGTGTCATCTGGGGCACCAAATAATTCATGAAATTTAACCTTCTCAAGTTCGTGGTGAATGCCACTAGTACTGACTGGAGCATGTGGTAGACCCTCAGGAGGTGTCGACGCCCTGGCCTCATCTCTGTCCAAACAGTGGATCAGTGCCTCAGAAATTCACTGAAAAGACCTCATCAACCCAACCAAATCACCCACCGCTATCTGCTCTTTCCCGAAAACCTATTCGTCTCCCTAGGGGTTAGACCCCTCAGGCGTGGATGCTATTGGAGGCATCCCACCTCCTCCCCTAGCACCCCGTCATCTGCCTCTGCAACATCCTCTAACCATGAATACCTGCACGAATACAAGTCAACTTAATTAGAAACATTATAATCAAATATCATCACAACGAAAGCCGTAGTTTTCCTAAGTCACGGGTTGAAACTGGTCTGATTCCATATGTAACGCCCCTTAGCTGTTACGACTAAAAGTGACGCAAAGAGAAAGATTTTTTTTTTAAAACAGGACGACAACTACGATTACAGATAAACAACACATCTGATGGTGAGCACCATGCCCACATATCAGGCCACATACAACAACGACTCGATGCACTAGCACAACAATCAACTGGTCGAAACATGCGTAAAACAAAGATAGGAACGACTCCCCGCCGGACACACAAAACGATGACGCTTTCAAGATAAAGACAATATCCACATCCTGACACAACGGCCTCAACAACTAATTAACTAGAACCTCGATGGCGTGCAACCAAATGCATGAAGGCGTTCAACCCAAGAGCCAAAGCATACTTACAATGATCAACAACACCCACACGGAAAGAACATACCTCAACTAAGTTATCCTTTGCCTCTATCCCTTAGGGCGTGCAATGATCCCCTCATCAGGAATCATGTCGTCCCTCGATGATAGGCATGACTATAACCCTGGCACTACATATCCTATCTGGACCAAGGACTCTAGATAAATCTGACGTGCGAGGAGCCGAATACTAACAAGAAGGACACACCCATACCCCAAGAAATAGGTCGACAAGACACAAGATGTCGACAATCAAAAGGAAAATCTCAAGCTAATACCTGACTCCACCAACAACCCATCCATTAACTGATAAGCAAGATGTCTAAGTGCAAAGGTCAAACTGTTACCAAGCTACTAAGGTCATAAATGTTATCATAATGCACACTAAGAAAGGCACTTAACCAAATCAAATACACTTATCAACAATTATAAATTGTCCATTAAAATAAGTAAACTACTTAACATTTTAAAGGTGCTCCACACTGCTTATAGAATAATCAACATTGTTTTCAAAAAGGGCTAATCCTTAATGAGATCGATGTCTATAATTAATTCCACTTCAATGTTATTTTCTACTATTCGATGCTAATTCGTTGTCTATAATTGAGTTCCATTTCAATGCAAATTTTAATGCCATTTCAATGTTGTTATGCGGTTATAAATAAAATCAATTCCGACGCTATTCAATGCAATTCTAATGCTATCTTGTTGTTTATAATTAAATGTCAGGTCCAGCTATTAAATGCAAATTTGATGTTATTATGTTGCTTATAAATAATTTCCACCTCGATGCTATTCAATGAGATTTAATGCTACCTCGTTGTTCATAATTAAATTTCATTTATGAGCCATTCAATGCAGTTTTGATGCTATTATTAAATGCTATTTAACAACAATAATTATTAATGCTAATTAATAATAGAAAAACATTGTCTAGAAACAATAATGCCATTTATTATCGTTGTCGGGTAAATGTAAAAATGCAGGGGTAACGACCACTGGTTCACTGACTTTTGGGTTCAACCAAAACGTAACCAAGGAGGAAATACTCATTGCTTAAACCACGCTAAACACACAGACAATCAAATAAAGATAAATGTGTTGTCTTTTAACACGGAAATACACCACCACTATCTATTAAAATCACAACATGACTGTAATGGCCATGTAACTGTGAGCACATTAGTCCATTACAACTGTGATGAAATTATTACAATGTAATGGTGAAAGCAATACCAAATCGTGATATCCATAAACCGTAGTGCCAAAACACAATACGGAATCGAGATACCAGTAAATCATAAATCACAAATCATAAAGGTCTGTGATAGCCATCCTAAATCACAAATCGCAAATCATAAGCACAAATCATAAATGGTTGTGATAGCCATCATAAATCGCAGTCAAATGTGTAACATCTGAGGAAGGTCCGCTGCCCAATTCATTGTTTAAACAAATCGTAGTGAGAAAATGCAGCTATATAAGAAAAATTGTGCACGGTGCCAATCCGTGGATCGGAAATTGTGCCCGTGGCAATGAAATCATGGCTTAATGAAAAGTGGGTGTAAATTACAATTCAGAACGCAGGGTAAAATCGTTGTGGGTTAACCCAAAATTGATGTCAGTTAAAGGGGAAAAATTCATTGAGTTTAACGTCATGCTAGCTGGGTTCATCAAATAAAAAAAAGGATGAGTTTTACCATCAACAATAGTTCGCTGAGTTTTAACACACGATTTTCGCTGAGTAAAATCCCCATCATTGTAACATATAATGCAAAGACTAAACGCATGCCAAATGTATGAAAACACCGGGAAAAAATCACCCTTAAAACAGATTAAAATGTATAGGAAAATCGTTGGCCAGATGGGTCAGAACACAAGGTGAATTCGCCTTAAAACATAATGAAATTGCAGAGAAAATTTACAGTCGATGTATTAAATTGCAGAGCGAAAATTCGCCAGTTTGCAAGGAATAAAATTTCAGAGTAAAAAGATAAAAGTAATTTGTCCATCAAGATGTAGGTGAAACGCAGGGGAAAAATGCAGTAGTAAGAGTAATAGCATTCGACCATCACACAGTAATAAAAGAATAAAATGCAGTCCAGAGTGGCCCAAGGCAGAGTAAAACTTCACCATCAAGCAATAAATCGCGGAGTTAATTAATCATATCAAGGCGCAAGACAATCAATCAACCTAGAACAATGAACACGGGTAGACAGTTGGGAAAAACATCCTTCACTCATCATCCACGCATAGACAATCATGGCATTAGGATCTATAGGTATATTAATACCGAAGTGATGATCGTCGATCCAACTCCTGGCCGACTACTCAGGTGTGGACTAATGATCTAGGGATGAGGAGGAAGACAAGGCACAAACTCTTCATAAAAATCAATAAAATCAACAGGACAATCATAACATTTCGGGATCAATTTCCAAGGGATTCAATCCTAGAAGTGAGCTTAAGGCTATGGTGAGTTTAAGTTCTCAATTAATAGGCTAAGTCAAACACTTTCTTTACACAATTAAATGTACAAAAATGAAGGCGCAAGATCAATATTAATCGATCATTCATTAACAAAATCATGCGTACCATAGCCCAAGTCGACCGCTCCAAGTCGTTGTCCCATGCACTCCATGTTGCTCCTACTTGTCGACCATTGAGACTTCACCGGTACCTCCCAGCCAATGCTAGGGGTACTCTTCTTCCCCCTGAGCTACAAAGGGTCCACACACACTAACCAAAGAACAACTAGCTCCCAGTTCGCCTCGCAAGGCCTACCACTCCTCACCGAGCTGGGTATCCCAACTCCCACAAGATAAGTCATTCAAGTCAAAAATCCTGCAGCGTAACATTATGCATGAAGGAAGACATCCATCCTCCTCCTCCTCCCTCCTTTATATAGAGTTTCTAAGGCATTTCTTTCCCAAATTCCCATTTAATTAATTGTTCAATAATTTAATTCAGAAAAATCCTCCTCGTACATGTGTCACCCATCCCCTTCGTTGCACCATAAATTAATTTCATTAATTATTTAATTACTCCTATTTCCCTCACCCACCTAAAAGCATTCCTAAAATCTCTCCTAGGTGTCTCCATACTCCCTTACACATTTTAATGACTTACCTCCTTACTAATTTGCTAGTTGAGTTCAATTTAGAAAGTTCTTAAAGGAAAGATTCCTTGCTAAGTTAGTCATTCTTCTTTTATCTTATGTTTCCCTTTCTCTTTATGTTTCCCCATTTTTCCCTTAGTTTCCTAATTGTTTTAAATTTCTCTCTTTCCCTTTTTATCTAAAACTCAAATTAGCAAGTGTAGAAATTACCTTTTCCCCTTTTTCTTTTTAATTAGCATATGTAACAAAACAATTATTTCCTTTTTTAACAATTTAATCCCCCAAAGTAATTTGATTTTTATAAATTAATTGAATTGCTTACCCCCTTCTCGTCACATGTTTAATGATGATTATTAGTTTTATTTATTTATTTATTTATTTTTATTTGTTTTTACCACAAGTATCACTTAGACCTAGATTTTATTTTCCTAGGCTGGGCGACATTTTTATTAGGGAAATTGTTTTAAATATTTCTGGTCACATCATTCATTCTAAGTCCATCTAGATTTATTCATTTATTATTTAATAATGTGACGTTCCCTTTAGGACGCACTAGGTGCTCCAAGGGTGCCACTCGCCTCATTCTGTTTCCCTTGCGCGACATGTCCTTCAGGACGCACTAGGTGCTCTGGGGGTGCCACTCGCCTCTTTTTTTTTTTCTTGCGTGACGTGTCCTTCAGGACACACTACATTCTCCAAGGGTGCCACTCGCCTCTTTACTGACTTGGTAGACATAAAAAAACCCTGGAGTCAATACTCCACCAGGTGATCTTGTGGGAGACTAAGGGCCTCTAAGGAATAAGGCCCCTGCCTTATTACGCGCCCCTTAGAATTATCGTGAGTGACTGTCGTAGTCTTCCCTCATGACATCATGGGTCTTCTCGAACTAGGTAGTCATTAACCTACAATTCGAGCCACGACGAGAGTGTTAGTAGGTTGTGGCAGGGTTGTTGTCCACACCTCTCCCTCAACGTCTTTGGTAGTCGTGCGTGACCCCTCTACTCCACATGTGAGTATGGTTGGCAAGATATCATCAACCTTCATCATCAATGAATCATGTCAGAATAAAATCCATAATCATAACATCTAATCAGATGCACACATGTCATATATACAAAAAGAAAACCCCAATAGTCCACTCCCTGACTCGATATAGAGTCCAAGAGTTTCAAAATAAACAACAACAAACTTACCAATATAAGGTCGAAGCACAATATTCATCAACCACATGTAAGTACTAGGTGCATTGGACAACCCGAATGGCATCACCATCCATTCATATAGTCCATCCCTAGTCTTGAAGCCAGTTTTCCATTCATCCCCTTTGTGAATCCGGATTTGGTGGTATCCACTTCGCAAATTAATCTTACTAAAATATTTATCTCCGGCTACCACATCCATCATGTCATCCAAGCGTGGTATAGTAAATCGATATTTGATGGTAATTTTATTGATTGTTTTGTTGTATGTTCACATCCTCCAAGTATTATCCTTTTTGGGAGTCAACAATGATGGTACAAGACATGGACTCATGCTTTCTCTTACCAATTTTTTTTTTATAAGTTATGTCACTTTCCAATTGATCTCTGCATGTTGTGTAGGACTCATCCTATAGGCTTCCTGATTAGGTAAAGATGATCCTGATATCATATCAATGTGATGTTGAATATCCCTCTTTGGTGGAAGACCATCAGGTAGTTCATTAGGGATAACATCAACATATTCTTTAAGTAACTTGGCCACTTCAGTAGGAATTGGTACGTCTTCCATGGCTCCTTTTTTCAGTATTAATGCATAGAACAAACCCATTTCCTTCATTTCCTTAACAAACTCTCTTTCTGACAAGATATTCTTAGTTTTTCCCTCGTCCTTAAGGGGCATAAGACAACTTTTGATCCATCCTTCCAAAAGGTGTAGGTATTCTTTCCTCCATCATGCATGACTTTTTTGTCATATTTCCAAGGCCTCCCCAATAACAAATGGTATGCATCCATTGGAATGAAATCACACCATACTTCATCTTTTTAAGTCTTATCGATGGAAAAATTGATCAAACATCTTTTATTAATGTTGACTTCATTCCCCTTTTTGAACCATGCAATTTGGTAAGGATGGGGATGTGTTTCACAATGTAATTTCAACTTATATACCATCTCTTTGGAAACCATATTTTCATAACTGCCACTATGAACAATAACTTGAAATACCTTTTCCCGAAAGTGCATTTGGTTCGAAAAATATTTGTCTGAAGCAAAGAATATTCATTGCCACTACTATTCCTTTGCTATTTTTTAGGAATCACCATTGACCTAGGTATCATGAGACTCTCCCCCATATTAGGTCGTACTTCAGATTCAAATCCCTCTTCTTCATTCTCAGTTTGGACCAAGTTCAAAATATCCTGTTGTCCTTGCTTCGACTCTTGCATGTTATAATTTGGGCATTTAAATGCTCGATGACCCTCTACACCACACCTGAAACACACATAAGGTCCTCCTCTTCCACCATCGTTGTTAAGAACCAAATATCAATATAGCATAGAAAAACCTCAGAAAAAGTACTCAATGCCTTGAAAAAGAGATAATTTCAGATAATAAGCCTCTTTGAGGGGGCAACCTCCTTTTACCCCACTTAAATGTTCAAGTACAAGCTGATTCAAAATGAAAATGTCTCCTTGGTATATATAGGAGACTAGGAGGTATAATTACA
>ML780864.1:3604-19900 GCA_009831015.1 Picea engelmannii | reverse complement strand
AAAGGCAGAACGATCGGGGGGGGTCCAGAATTCAATCTCAACCGTAGATCTATGCATCGACCTCTCAGCCGTTTAGATGCGTGCCTTCTTTATACCCGATTCTAGACCCCCCCCCTGTCGTTAAAGGTAGAACGGTCGAGGGGGGTCCAGAAAAGCTTGTGGACTGTAGATCTCAGTGCCAGCCTCTGAACCGTTCATTTGTGCATTGTCTTTACTCTGTGAGCGCAAAGTCATATTTTCTCCAAAACTCACGGTAAGTGCATTATGTGGATTTTGTGCATTGTTTCCCTTGAAAATAATTTGCAGAGATGAAATATTATTTGCAAACCTATACACCCAAAGTGAAAATTTCCAGTCAACAGATGATCCTATGAATTATAGGGTTATAACAAACCCTCTGTTACAGCTGCAAAAAACCGGGACATCTTGCTAAGGCATGCCCTGGGAGAAGACCTGGTTGTATTTGTTGCAAAGCTATGAACCATGAAGTGTTGGATTTCCCTAGAATGATTGCTAATATTGAAAGTATGAATATAAGACAAGAAAAACCTAAGGCAGATCCAGAAACTAAGGCTATAGAAGAACCCTAGAAAGAATCAGAGAAGGTATTACTACAGATGAAAGAAACCTTGGATGACCACCGACATGTTAGATTATCAGAGATATTTAAAGAAAAGGAATAACTTGAAGAAAGAATAGGAGACTTCGACATTGAATGTGTTCTAGATGAGGAAACACAAGTGAATATCATGACAAAGAGAACTTGGGAAGCTATAGGAAGGCCTGTTATGATTCCTTCATTAGGAGGAATAGGGTTATTCAGAGGAAAACTGGTAAACCTATGTGGAAACCTCGCTCAGATACCTATGAATGCAAATGGAACTTCGACAGAAGAAGATTTTGACATTATTCAATTTATTGAGGACAACGCCCCATTTACCATGTTACTAGGGAAACCTTGGATTGAAAGAGATCAAGCCAGACGAAAAGAAGAAGAAGAAGTTTTGGAGCAGAAGAGACAAGAGTTAAAAGATTTCATGACTAGAAGGATTGCATACTTGATTGAAGAGCAGGAGAATAGGTCGAATCTATTTAACACTAGAAACCCAGATGTCGAAGCTGAAAGAACATTAGAAGACTCACATGAGACTGAAATACCTATCTCGGATAAAGAAGAGGTGTTACCCCTGAGTCTTAGGAGAGAATCTCAATAGTGCGAAGTGACTAAGACCACATAAGATAAGAATCAGAATGGAAAATGAACTACCGAGATGAACCTCACTGGGAGGAAGGCTAGAAAGCTAAGTAAGAAGAGAGATAAGTTTGAAAAGTTACAGAAGGTTCCAAAGGGAACTTCGTAGACAAAAAATTTGCAGAATGGGAGCTTCATCGGGATATCAGAACAACGACACATGGCACTTCTCCATGGAGAGGCAATATAGCCATTGGGACCGATATATCCGTTCGACTGCCACTCCGAACGGGTCAAAAAGTAGTTATAGCTCGACACCAGACCATTGGACCGTGCCATAACGAACAAAACAAGAGTTAATGAGGCTTCATACCCATTACAAGAGAACCATTTTAGAGTTGCCTATTTATCCTATCGCGCCATGCACGGAGAACACTTTTCCTAACCAGGAATTTGAGCCCGCAGACCAAGTGAATTATATACAGTGATAATTTCCCTCTTGCTGTTTATTCTAGTGCAGTATCTGAGTTAATTGTCAACCCAATATTATTAATCCCAAGCACGTATGTCCAACGAGCTCACCGTAGTTGAAGAATCAGTAACATAAGTACTTCTCGACTTGATGACTAAAAGAGTCATGTTGGAGAGAGGATTGTCTACTGGTCTACAAGCATCATAGACAAGAGGACTACCGACCTCTCCGTCCACTACTCAAGCCAGACCATCACAACCCGTAGACGAAAAGTGAACTAAACACAGAGACGATCTCGCGAATGCTAAGTTGATTCTGAGCATTTTACTCGCCTATCTCCCACCTCTAAGCAGCGCAATAAATCGAGACAATGTACCCAAAGACTTTGAGTACGAATTGGTCACTGCATACCTTCTGAAGGGGATACGCACAGTTCATGCAGATGAAGAAAAGATAGCAGTGTTGAATTTTAGCGACTTCAACCTCGGTGAAAGGAAGGTCTACAACATGCTCGCCCCACATAAGTACCTGACCAGGACAAAAGGAAATAATTCAAATATCGTCCCTCAGTCGTGGACCCATAACCTCACGCAGTCCACACTACTCAACGTCATGAAGATTCCTCACTTCGGAAGGCACCAAGAAGTGAATGCATGCATCAAGTTGTTGTTGTCTTGTTACCATGGCAGATACTTGTGGTTAAATCATCGTATCACAGTGGATCCAACATTGATCAATCAGATCACAGGACTAAGTATGCAAGGCCTTGACCCACAATATTTCTATCCCGGAAAAACCATGGATCGCGCTTTAGCCCAAAGGATAAAAGACACCTACGACAATGTCAAGAAAGGCACGTGAGGCTACAATGTAGCTTCTATCCAAAGTGGCCCAGTGCGCCTAGCCTGTCAATTGATCGCAGGAAAGTTGGTCCGCAAGAACTAACTCACCCAAGTCACTGGTTTTGTAGTCAACCTCGCAGGGAAATGCGCAAAGGGCCTACAAATGAATTGGGAGAAGTACCTCATGAACCAGTTGGAAATGGACTACAGGGAAGCGCAAGATCAAGGATATGAGTTCCACTTCATTTGGCTTCTAATCGTGATTTCTTTCATTGCATGAGAGATGATGGAAGGTGCGACCTTCCCGGACATCGAGCCCTTTGAACCTCTGGCCACGAAGTTCAGTACACTATGGTATTCCAGTGACATGAACAAGAAATGGCAGTCAAATGTCGTATTCCACACATATTACAATCAGCTGAAGTTAACTATCTAGTCTGAGCCTCGCATCACGCCCAATACTCTTCACAGGTTTCGGCCTTTAATGAAATTCAGCATGGACCGCCATTTCATTTATATTACAGGACGCGCTGACGAGCACAAGAAACAACTTCAATCTTACTACAAGCTGATAGAGGAGGACTTAGAAAAAATCACCAAGGAATGGTCGGCGAACCTCCTCATTCCAGCCGACCCTACGGAGATGTCAGATTTAGACAGTCCAAAAATTGCGTCGGATACACCCATACCTAACAATATAAAGAAGACCGAAGAGGTCCATGATTTAGATAGCGCATCCATGAAGACCACTTCCATCTCAGCAGATCAAGGAGGAGATGGCGGAGAGATAGATGGCGCAGAAGTTGAACAAAAGAAAGGCGAGGTTACACCACCTCGAGACGAGGAGGACCCCTCAAAGAAAAGGAAGGTTTCCCCTTTGAAACCTTCTTCTAGGAAGAAATCGAAAGCATCTATGACCAAAATGAAGACCACCCTCACCTCCGACGACTTGGATTTCATCATAGCAGCCCTGAATGATGCTTCACTGGAGATAGAAGAGAAGCAAGAAGCTAAGCAGGAGGAGGTGTTCCATCGTATTAAGGACGAGCTCCAAGGAGTGCAACAAGCACTACAGTCTCGCTGCACAGTCTCCATTGCGCCTCTGTCAGCAGGAACATCAAAACTAGGAGATGAGCCAGCTCAAATCCACCGCATCGTTGATACAGTCAAAGCTCGCCTTCGACGAGCTCAGGAAGAAACAACGCAAGACACCCAAACTTTGGCACAAGTACAGGGAGACCTTGAAGAAAAATGCAGTACTGCAGAATGGGAAAATATTTCTCTGCAAGCAAAGTGGGATGACTAAAAAGAACAACTGCAGCAAAGCAAGGAATAGTTGCTTGCATAACAACTTGAAGTAAAGGAAATGGTTCACAGAGCACTTCGCTCTGTGACATTCATAGAAGTAAAGACCGAAGAGGGAGTTCCACAGTAGGTGGCACAACTTGAATAAGTAATCCAACATCGCATAGCATACTTGGAGCTCCGCACTGTGCCCAAGACTCCTCAATATGTAAGAAACCAAAGGGAAGCAACTGCCTATAGTGCATTTGACATACTAAAAGCTCGCCTTGGAGTGCAAGCAATCGAGTAACCGCAACGCCTAAACATATGAGAAACTCACTGAGAATCCAGATTTACAGGCATTAGAGTCGCAGCTCAAGGAAGAAAAAAAATACGCAGACACACTATAGGCACAGCTGAAGGCCTTGTCGGTCGTGGAAATAATGAAGCAGTCTCAGGAGAAATGCACCGCCCAGCAGCAGATCCATACGATTCAAAGAAGAGTGATGAAAGTTATTCAACGACTTCAACCATTGCAAGATAAGGCATGCCAATTATTCACAGAGGTTGAAAGCCGAGGAGAAGAGCTAGAACAGGTTGTCATCGTAGCAGAACAGTGCCTAGAAGGGCCTGTGAATGACACAGTGATCCAGGAGTTCACCGAGCAAGAGGTCGTCGCACAACAACAAGTCGAATCATCTTGAGCCAAGCTCGAGGCCTTCGAAGAAGAACTGCTCAGACCAGAGTGACTCGGGACAAGTCATAGGTGAGTGTTGGGGGCATGTTGGCCCTTGACCAACTTTTGGGAGATTCTTGGTCATATTGACCTATTTTGGGACTTCGACAGCCTATCGAAGGAGGAGAACAAGACAAAGTGGATATCAAGGGATCTTGGCCCACTTTTGGGTCCTTTTTGTGTTTTTGGGATTATGTAATGGGATTGGGATGTCAATCCATGGGTTTACCCATGCTTAGGCCTATTTTGTAATGTATAAATAAAAGGCTAGGCAATGTAAGAATTAGTTGGATAGGCATCTATGTGAGTGTATGCTAAGTGCAAGTAGGGTCTGTAAGTGCTTTGTGCATGATTGTAAGAGACTTACAAAGTTAAGTGTAGGTCCTTGTAACAGATTGTGGAAGGCTGAGTGTTGTAATGCAAGGAAGAAGGATCTAGCGAGCTGCGCAGATCTTATGTCCTGTGCGGAGTAGGGTTTTGATGGTTATGTGCTTGTAACCGATTGACTGAATATAATAAATAAGAAGAGTTGGTAGGCGTTGCCCCAGGGTGGGGGTGAACCACGTAAACATTGTGTTGTCTTTCTTTGTGCTTGTCTTAATATGTTTGTCTTCTTTGCTAAGTGCTTTGATGTATTCAGATAGATATGCTTATGCTTAGTTCTAATGACATGTGAGGATATTAGATGTGATCCATATGAATGTGATGAGTGCTTGATCTACTAGATCTGACCTACTTATTGATGCTAAGTGCTTGAGTACGTTATATCAGTGTGAATGTTGCGAAGCCCTGTTTTATCAACGAAGTGATTATTGATTGTATAATGAGGGACTGACGGTGCTAAGTTCTTTATTAAGTAGTACAATCACAGATCTGTGTCCTAGCTAAGGATGCAGACACCTGATTCTTGCAACCACCCCTGCCTCTACCTCGGGTGAGACTTCATTTGCTTTGCAGGTGTTTTCGAAAGGGCCGGTAGTTAGGGCTTTGTTGGTGCGTTGTTGTAGCGTTGAACCCTGGGTCTGTGCCTATGCCAACAATGCAATTTCATTGTGAATCGGTTGTCCACCCAAAAAACACTAAACATAATTCCTTTAGGATCTTACAACATGTTTCTTGGCATGGAATGGTTGGGTGCCCATAAATCCAAGTTAGATTGTTACAATAAAACATTTGAATGTGAAGATGAAGAAGAGGAGGAAAGAACCCTACAGGGAATTCAAAAAATTGTCTCAATGAGACAAGTCTCAGCCCTTCAAGTGAAGAAGTACTGCAGAAAAGGATGTCCTTTGTATGCAATACAAGTACTTAACTATGTTGAGAATAGTACAACAAGACTAGAGGACCACCCTATATTAAGAGGTTATAAAGATGTGTTTCTAGAAGAGGTACCAGGTCTACCTCCAAGAAGAGATATTGATTTCTCAATATAACTTGTACCCAGGGCAGTGCCAATGTCTAGAGTACCCTATCGAATTAGTACACCAGATCTAGCTAAGCTGAAATTGAAACTAAATGAGATGTTGGACAAAGTCTACATCCAACCTAGTGTGTCCCCTTGGGGTGCACAATTTTTTTTTGTAAAGTAGAAGGATGGCACACTCAATTTGTGCATAGACTATAGACAACTCAACAACATGAACATTAAGAACAAGTATCCCTTTCCAAAAACTGATGACCTATTTGAACAACTAAGGGGTGCTACAATATTCTCCAAAATTGACTCAAGGTCTGGATTTCATCAAGTCCGAATTAAGGATGAAGACATCCATAAAATAACCTTTAGGACAATATATGGGAACTATGAATTTGTGGTGGTGCCATTCAGGCTTACCAATGCACAAGCCTCCTTTATGTCCTTGATGAATAATGTACTCAGTAAATTCTTGGATAGATTTGTGTTGGTATTCATAAATGACATTCTTATCTATTCTAAGAGAAGGGAAGGGAATGAAGAAAACCTCAAGTCAGTGCTTCAAGTTCTAAGAGAACACAAGCTCTATGCAAAGTTTAGTAAGTGTGATTTATTTTCAAAAAGGGTTAATTGCTTGAGCCATGTCATCAGTGAGGAAGGAGTGGAAGTTGACTCTGACAAGATCAAATCCATCATGGATTGACCTACACCAAGGGATGTCTCTGATATCAGGTCCTTTATGGGCCTAGAGGGATACTATAGGAGGTTAATAAAGGGGTTCTCCACGATTGGTTGTCCAATCACCTCCCTACAAAAAAAGGGAGTTAAATTCGTTTGGACAACAGAGTGTGAGGAGATTTTTCACCAACTAAAACACCTTTTAACCAATGCACCAATGCTGAAAATTGTAGACCCAAACAAGGACTTCCTGGTGTGTACAGATGCCAACAAGGAAGTACTCGGAGGAGTCCTAATGCAAGAAGGGCATGTAATCTGTAATGAATCCACAAAATTAAATGAACATGAAATAAATTATGTGACCTAAGACTTGGAATTGGATTCCATAGTACATGTTTTAAAAATGTGGAGGCATTACCTCCTAGTAATAATATTCATACTTATGACAAACCACAATGGGTTGAGATACTTGTTTGACCAGCCCAAAATTAATGCTAGCAAATCTAGGTGGATGGATCTTCTTAGTGAATTTGATTTTGAAATCAAACATATTAAGGGGAAGGAAAACAAAGTGGTTGATTACCTCAGTAGAAGTATGAAAGTGATTCACTTGGCAGTTGTGAGTACCTATGCATCAAACATCAAGGAGAGGGTCAGAAGTGCACAAGAAGTAGATGAGTTATTCAAAACTGTGAAATCATGCTTAGAGAAAGAGCCCACAAGGATGAATTGTGAGGGATATCAATTGTTGAATGATGGCCTACTAAGTTACAAATATAGGTTGTATATCCCAAATTGTGACTAATTGAAGAGGTTCATATTGGATGAACTACATAAAATAACATACATTGGTCACCCTGGTTATTAGAATATTATCACAACCACTAAGAATATTATCAGAACCAACATAGTTGACTACTTGGATAAATGCTTAGAATGTCAACAGGTTAAGGTGGAGAACATGCACCCAACATGTGTGTTGTGGCCCCTACAAATTCCAGAGTGGAAATGAGAAACCAACTCCATGGATTTTATCACCTGATTTCCTAAATCAACCAAGAAGAATGATGCCATTATGGTAGTTGTGGATAAGTTGAGAAAGACTGCTCACTTTATTCTTGTGAAGTCAACTTGCAAGGAAATAGATATTTCCAATATCTTCATGAAAGAAATATTTAGACTGCATGGCATTCCTAAGGAAATCATATCAGACATAGATTCAAAATTTACTTCATTTTTTTTGGAAATCTCTATTTGTTGGTTTTGAAACTAAATTTCTATTTAGTACAGCCTATCAGCCTCAAATGGATGGACAAACAGAGAGGCTAAATCATGTATTTGAGGAAATTTTAAGGATGCATGTTATGCATCATCCCAGGAGGTGGGAAGAATACCTACCACTGGTAGAATTTTCTCATAAAAATGGATATCAAGAGTCATTGAAGATGAGCCATTTTTAGGCTCTCTATGGTAGACAATGCAACATCCCAATCAGTTGGAATAACCTAGTAGACAGAATAACACTTCGATCAAAACTACTAAAAGAAATGGAACAACAAGTAGTTAGAATCAAACAAAATCTAAATATAGCTCGAGACAGACAGAAGAGCTATGAAAACAAAAATAGGTCTTGTAGGGAGTTCAAAGTAGGGGATCATGTGTATCTCCGAATTAGACCAAGAAGAAGTTCGTTGAGAATGGGAACTTGTGCCAAGTTGGCACCTCGATTTTATGGACCTTTTGAAATTCTGGACAGAGTGGGACCTATAGCATATAAAATAGAACTTCCTCCCATAGTGAAAGAACATAATGTTTTCCATGTTTCATTACTGAAGAAATATGTACATGATTCTAATCATATAATTGACTAGTTTTTGATCCAAGTGGAATGAGAGGGAGAATTCCTGCCATTAACACAATGCATACTAGATTGGAAAGAGAATTCAGTTAGGAACATAACCATTTCCCAGGTCAAGGTGTAGTGGAAACAATTTGGACCAGATGAAGCCACTTGTGAATTGGAGGATTCCATGAAACATGCATACCCGTTTTTGTTCACCGTTGTACATAAAAACCATAGTGGTCGGTAGAACATCGGGGCAGTGTTCCTTTTAATGGGGAGGGGATTATAACACCCTTTTTACCCCAAGATTGTAAATATTATTATTATTGTGAACAAGACTATGGACATATTTGTCATGTGGATGTTGGAAAAACAATGAACCTTGCTATAGAAGATAATGTATATATTTTGTTATTGAATAAAAGGAAATTGTGGCATGATTGTTGAAAGAGGGTTTCCGCTATAGATCATGATCCATGAGAGGGGATGGTAAGGGGAACCGATAATGTTTGAGATCACCCATACCTGGCCATTACTCCTCTGGATATAAATTGCTCAGACCCAGAACAATCTTATGGCCCATAAAACTTAATTACCAGTCAGACTGGTAGTTGGGAAGTCTTCCCTCAAAAGTCAATGAGAATATGGGTAGAGTACCCATCTGAAAACTTCATGATCTGAACCATGAAATATTTCTAGGAAAGGTAAGAAAAGAAAGTAAAATTGTGGGTAGAGGAAAGAGGGGACACACAAATGGGTTTGAGGACCATTCCTGAAGAAGAGAAGAGCACACGAGGCTCTCTGGTTCTGAAGAGAAATGAGAAACAAGTTGTTTTGGGTACATGAGAGACTGGAAAGTGTTTTCTAATCAAGTTGATAAACATAGTTGCAGTGATTGAGTGAGTGATCATGACAGACTCCCTTTCTTGGTGGACAGAAAACTGGACTGCCAAGTTTCTGTGGAAAAAGGAGAGTAACCTTTGTCCCTTGTTGAGCATGTTCTAAGATGAGGATCACGGAGAAATAAAATAAAACAAATGTGGAAATAAAATATAGAATATACAAAATAAAATAGAGACAAAGATATATGTGGTTCACCCAGTGTGGGCTACATCCACCAGAGAACTTTACAGGTCCTTCTTTTTTATTATCCAGCAAAATGAAGGGATACAACCTACAACACGCCCGCTGCAACTTCCTCTTCTTTATCTAACAATATCCTCTCTCAGAATAAAATATTCACGATAATACATAGCTGCAATACAATTCCCTCATAAATGAGGGTTTTCTTATAGGGGAAAAAAACCTAAAATAACTTTTATCGTCAGATCTGCGACCTTATAATGAAAGGTCCATATTGACTACAAAATTGCAATATTTTACAAGGAAATGTTTCTCAATGTTTTGCTTCGGGGGAAGTGCCCCCGAATCCCTTGCTAGGGGGGGATACAAAAATTGTTGTCGCCCCCCATAGACCCCGTTGGAGATAGTAGTTGGGGGGGAAATCCTCCCCACACCCCCCGTTAGGGAATGGGGTCCAAACACGGTTGGAACAAACCTATAAATCGGGAAGATAATCAGGCTCCATAGCCAACAGAGAAAAAACATAATCTCTCTCATGTCATCATGATCTATCTAGGGGAACGCTAGTGGGGGAAGAATCCAAGAGAAACTGTGCCTACGGTTGGGTGGAAAAAGCAACCCCTTTCAGCAATTGCCAACTAATTTCCAAGTTTCAGATAAGTGATATTATGATTTTATATTATATTGATTGGTTTTGTTAATAAATGAGTTCTCTTGAACTATATGATGGCATAGCTTGTTTATATTTATTGAATGGTAAATTTTGTAAACTTGATGACCTAGGGGCCTA
The DNA here is from genome assembly GCA_009831015.1 of Picea engelmannii. Taxonomy (NCBI): domain Eukaryota; kingdom Viridiplantae; phylum Streptophyta; class Pinopsida; order Pinales; family Pinaceae; genus Picea; species Picea engelmannii. The sequence continues at coordinate 9,566 of ML780864.1, read as the reverse complement.
GGAAATTTGAAGTAGAATTTGAATACCATTTTCTGTCAATGGATTTTGTTGAATCTTGTTTAGAAAAGGAGGACTATTATTAATGGGTTTTAAGAAAAATTGGGGTAGAAGACGAGTTGATCTTTTGTCTGAGTTCTATCCGCACCAAAACTCAAAAGGAATTGTCCAAGGATCAATTCTGTGAATACAGAGTTAGGATGGACTCTACAGGATTGTCGTGAACTTGCCCATCCCTTAAATTCCATTTTTCTGTTATAGAATTTGAGTTTTGTAAATAGAATATGCTTCCTTCAAACCATTATTCCAAATGACCACAGGATCGATCACACAGACTTAACCAAACCTTGGATAAGATTTAAAAGTGTAGCCCTCTGGGGCTTGTCAAAGACCCATTGAACAAGGTTCTGGAACCCTTTTCTATGTGAAAAAGGAGCTAAGCCTTTCGAGCTTCGAGAGTTCGTAGGTATGCGGCTCTAGGATGGTTGAACCTCACAAAAATTTAATCTTATCGAAGGAAACCTGTGAGCACGGTCCCTAGATGGTCTAACCGACAACTAGTGGTTTCTGATCTGTTACCATGGGATCCTCCTTCTCATTAAAACCTAACCAACTCCTCAGTCACAGGGACTTTCTACATCGTTGATCATGATAATAGATCAATGATATAATTTTCTTTCTCATCCTCTTATGGATTGACGATGGATAAGACACCTGAACCATCTACCTCATCGGACGACCAATGATATTTCGCTACTTCAAAAATTCATGACTTATATGACCCTAAATCCTTCAACCTCTCTGGAGTATTACTGACCAAGGAGGTCACGAAGTAGTGAAAATCAGATGTTGTTGGTGAACACTCTTGCTTATTCTATCCTTCCACTATTCTTGATTGAACAACCAAGAAGGATCTCGAAGGATCTCAAATCGACGATCCACATGACTTCAGGACTTCGACCTTCAGGAAGTAGAGTGTCTCCTGGGCTATGGCCGAAGACCAGCATATTATTTAATTATCGGGATTAAAGAAATCTTGTGATTAGCCTTAAGTATCATCGTAAGTACATGTGTGGGACCCTTTTTCGTGATTCCATAACTTCGGGGCTCCGGGTCTCTAGGAGATTTGAGGATATAAGAAGGGGTGTTAAATTTCGAAGCATTGAGTCCCCCTAGTTTAGTTTCTAGATCCGATTTGATAGGCCCATGTACGCCTTGGGGATGTGGCATGTCTGGGTGGGTCCATGGGGCATCGTGAGATTGGGCACAAATTAAGTGTGGGAACCCTCGTGTCAATTTTAAACCATGTGTTAAGTATGGATAAATATCAGTTGTCATATCTTTAAAGGTGGATAGAACTCCACCATAGATCCYGGTTTGGAAAGARACTCTGGGACTTTGGGTCTCTAGGGAATTTTTAGACTTGTACAAKAATGACAAAGGGTCGATGGACCGATATTATGAAGACCAGGAGATACTCTATGAAACCAGAAACCATGTCATCGTTGGGGGGTGACGAACCAGGTCACGATCGTGCCATGTCATATGGTATGAGAGAAGTGAAGCTACRTGGATACCATGTGRTGAAGGGGATGGACATTAGCCAATGACGGCATGAAAACTTCAGAAGGATATAACTTTCAAACCAAAKTTYGATTTTGGGAAAAMAWWTTATCGAYRGAAAGCTCTCATTGAGCACAAGGTGATGGCATCTTCAAYCGAGGAATTCAGGGAATTGTAGGAAAGAGGAAAAKTTTACCCCCRTCCCTTAAAAGGCTACCTAGGGGGTCAGGTGTGTGACATACTATGATAGTTCTAGACTAGAATATAACTAGAYATGGAAAGGCTCRAGCTCCAAGACAATAGATCAAAGAAGCTATGAAGAAACAGTCATAGGATCTCCTAAGAAGGAAGAAGGAAAGAAAATCCAAGAAGGAAAATATATGGCACCACCCATAAGATTAAGAATTTAGAATCAACAACAACCAATAATAGAAATACCCCGAGAAGAAGAAGGATTCAGAAGAACATCACCATTCAGAATATCTTCAACTCCCAGGTATCAAACTAATTTTCTTGATTTATGTTATTCATGTAATAATTTTCAGCACAAGGCTGTGAATTGTAGAGCCAATACCAAGAATAGAAGAAACTATGAAGGCTACACAAGAAATGGTTATCCAAGAAGGCCCCAGGAAGAACATATCATAAGCTACAACAGATTTGAATCCTTGAGTGTTGAAGTAGAATGATACAAGTGTAACAACTTTGGACACATCACCAAATATTGTAGATTCTCTATTCTTCCTGGAGAATCACAACATAATATAAATAGACACAGACAAGAACCACAAAGGATATGGATAAGGAAGCAAGATCAATTCAACACTGAAGAATGCCCGCTTTCCCTACAAGCTCAACACAAGAAACTTGGATGGTATGTTGACAGTGCTTTCTCAAAGAATATGATAGGTGATAATGAAATGTTTCTATCATTGAATAAGGAAAGGGATGGATTGGTTTCATTTGGGGATAAAAACTCAGCTAGAATTATAAGAACATGCACAATCAAGCTTGGAAGCAAGAATGCCAAGGAAAAAACTGTTTTACTGGTCGAAGACATGAAGCACAATCTTCTAAGTGTAATTCAAATCTGTGATCAAGGACACAAACTTATGTTTGACTTAGAAAAATGTGAGATAAGGAAAGCAGGATCATGGAAGTTGGTGGCTATAGTTGTAAGAACTCCAAGCAACATATATGTACTAAATGAAATTGGAACAGAAAGATGTTCCCTAGGAAAGGATAATGAATGTTGGCTCTGGAACAAAAGAATGGGTCACATAAATTTTGATAACCTTATCAAAATCAACAGAAAGGAAGAAGTAAGAGAAATTCCCAAGATATTGAATCCAAAAAATACTCTATGAAAGCATTGTCTATAAAGACAACAAATCAGGACCAAGTTCAAATCAAAAGAGTACTCCACGATAACACCATTGTAGATTATACACACTGGCCTATGTGGACCTACAAGAATGAAGGGACTAAATGGAGATAAATACTTCATGTTGTTGGTTGATGACTACACAATAATGACTTCAATTTTCTTTCTCATGAAGAAGTTAGAGGCATTTGAACACTTCAAGATATATAAACAGATGGTTGAAACCAAGATGGAATAAAAAATAAAGTGTTTAATATTAGACAATGGAGGAGAATTTATTTCAAAGGAATTCATGAACTTCTATGATGAACATGGAATAAAAATACAGTTCTCAGCAGTTAGGACACCTCAACAAAATGGAGTTTTCAAAAGGAAGAATAGAATAGTACAAGAAATGGCCAGAACCATTTTGAAAGATCACAAGTTGGGTGACATTTTTTGGGCACAAGAAATAAATACAACAGTCCACATCTTGAACAGAGGAATGATCAGAACTAACAGTGATAATAATCCCTACGAGTTATGTAAAGGAAGACCAACGAATGTGAATCATTTCAGAGTATTTGGAAGCAAATGTTATATAAAAAAAGAAGATGGCAGGCTTGGAAAATCTGACTCCTGAGTAGATAAGGGCATACTAGTTGGGTATTCAAGAAAAAGAAAAGCATATAAATGTTTCAATCCAAGACTCAACAAAATCGTGGAAAGAATCATTGTAACGATTGAAAATACTGATGTATGGAAGGGAAAAGAAGGAAGCAAAGATTCAGAAGTGCAGGATGATGAGGAAGATTTGAAAGAAGAAGAAGTAGAAGAAAAAGACGATGAAGAAGAGCAGACAGAAGCAGAACAAGAAGAAGTTGAGAAACAAATTTATCCTAAGACACAAATTCCTCCTAAGTACAAAAAACTCATCCATCAGAATAGATTATTGGGAATAAAGATGCAGGATTTGAAACCAGAAGAAGAATACTTTCACCATAACAACAACACCTAGCATTGTTATCTACATTTGAATCAAGCAGTTTTTAAGAGGTCAACAAATATGAACATTGGATCAAGGCTATGTATGAAGAATTGGATCATATAGAGAAGAATGACACATGGGAACTGATTCCAAGACCAAAGAACAAGAATGTGATTGGAAAAAAGTAGGTTTTCCGAAACAAACTGAACGAGGATGGACATGTAACCAAAAAAAAATCAAGGTTAGTATGCAAAGTATACACTCAAATTGAAGGCATAGATTTTGAAGAGACCTTTGTTGTAGTTTCCAAGATGGAAGAAATCATATTTATATTACCTTATACATGTTCCAAAAGAATCAAAGTATATTAAATGGATGTTAAGTCAACTTTTCTTAATGGAGAAATAGAAGAATAGGTCTACACGAAAAACCAGAAGGATTTCTATTGTCATAAAGGGAAGAATATGTTTGCAGGCTAAACAAGGCATTGTATGGACTTAAGCAGGCCCCCAGAGCATGGTATTCAAGATTGTACAGGAATCTACATAAACAAGTATTCATGAAGGGCAATGTAGAAAACAATATCTACATAAAAGTGGATCGAGACAATATATTGATAATTGAAGTTTATGTAGATGGCATCATCTTCGGAAGTGATGATGATAGGATGAGTCATAAGTTTTCCAAATATATGAAAAATGAGTTCAAAATGTCTTTTCTCGGTGAGTTGAATTTATTTTTGGGATTACAGATATGTCAGCGTGATAAAGGTATTTTCATCTCTTAGACCAAGTATATTAGAGAAATGTTAAAGAAGTTTTGAATGGAAGATTGAAAACCTGTGAGTACTCCTATGTATATTGGTTACAAGTTGAACAAGGATAATGAATTGAAGGATGTAGATTAGAGACTCTATAGATCAATGATTTGCAGCCTACTCTATGTGACAACACCAAGACCGAATGTGATGCAAGCAGTTGGACAAGTTGCAAGATTTCAAGAAACACTGAAATAAGCACATGTTATGGCAGTAAAGAGAATATTCGGATATCTCAAGGAAACAAAATAATTTGGATTATGGCATCCAAAAGGGAAATATCTAGCTTTGGTTTCCTACACATATGCAGATTGGGAAGGTAGCATTGACGATAGAAGAATTACAAGTGGAGCAGACTTCTACCTGGGTGATTGTGTGGTATCCTGGATAAGCAAGAAATAATATTCAGTGTCTTTGTCTACATCAGAAGCAATATATATTGCAACGACAACTTGTTTCACTCAAGTTATTTGGATGAAGAAAACCCTCCAGGATATAAAAGTGAGGTATGATGAGCCCATTTCAATACTTTGTGATAACACCAACGCTATAAGTATCTCCAAGAATCCAGTGATGCATTCCAAGACAAAACACATTCCAATCAAGTATCACTTTCTATGGGAACAAGCTACCGAGAAGAACATCAATCTAGAGTACATTGGGGCAAAAAAACAGATTGGAGATGTCTTCACCAAATGTATTCCGAGGGAGAGCTTTGAGTATATTCAACAAAAAGTTGGAATATTTTCTGCCCCACAGTGATTCACATGGCTTCAAGCACATTAAGATAGGGGGAGAACAACAAAAGACTTGAATAATACAAGTCAAGAATATTTTGAATGCTTTTCATATACATCAAAGTTTTACACAAGGAAGCACCATGAAGAGAAAGAAGAAGCTTGTAGATAGGGGGAGCAGTCCCAAGGAGGATTACCCTTTAACATCGATTCCAAAGGGGAAGAAAAAGAATAGATGCATAGAAACAAAGAGAAATAATAGATGCATAGAGACAGGGGGACAATGGTCAGAGAGGGAGAAATCATCATAGGGAGATCATGAGCAGGAGCATGAGTGTTCCCATGTCATCGGTGTTTCCATCAATGCCAAAGGGGGAGATAGTTGGAAAATTGGTTTTCATTGATGTCAATGAATAGTGGATTGATGTCAACTGATGTGATGGGTGTATTTGGAGAATTCTACAAAGTGGTCCCCTTATGGCTTAGCTCTAAGCATG
>ML780863.1:1243614-1258927 GCA_009831015.1 Picea engelmannii | reverse complement strand
GAGAATCATTCTCAATCTGTGTAAACGCGTGGACATCAAGTCACGCAAGTTACTTTGACAAATACACCGAGGCAAGCTTTCCATATTGAATTTTCACACCAAGAAAGGGTCATGGCAGTCTTTCATGTAAGGACATAATAAAAAATCAAGACCTTGTAAGAAGCTTGACTTTTGCAGTTTGAGATTTAGGAAATAATGTCGATGTTGAAGTCCAAAAAACATGATACTACAGCCCTTTTATCTCACAGTCAAGATACTACAAGGCATAAACAAATAGAACCCAAATTCTATTAACGCAAACTTCAAATCTGTTATTGCAACTTCAATGGATCTCTGAGAACTTCAATCTGTGATTCTATTCCCCAAGTTTGCTGACCTTTTCACAAGACACAAATGTAATACATTTATAATTAATACTTACCCATCTTCACTTCCATGCATAACTCCTTTCTTTGTTAATACAACTCAAGAGACAGCTATGCACTGCCAAACACTATATGCATATTTTCTTGATTAACATTTCATATACAAGGTTGAGTGCCTACTTCATATATGGTACATAGGCACTTCGTACATAAACATAAAAACAATACCAAAAAGTCTGTAAGAATTCCTTGTATGAAAAAAAACGAAAAAAATACTCCTTAAAAGGCAAAAGGTAATCTATAAACATTGCTGCACACGATGCTCCTTTATTCTGAATTCGACACTTCATGATGTGCTTATATGATGTTTAATGGGCTTGTGCCTGAAGTAATCCATTTCTGATCTGCTCAGCAACATCACTAACTGCACCAGGTCCATGGGGGATGAATACTGCCGAGGACTTCGAAGATGCCCCTATCTCTTTCATTGTGTCGAAATATTGTGTCACCAAGACCATGTCCATTACTTCTCTTGCAGTTGTCCCAGGCACATTGTCTGAGAAAGCAATTACACTGTCCCTAAGGCCATCCACAATTGCTTGTCGTTGACGAGCAATACCCAATCCAGATAAATATTTCGCTTCTGCTTCACCTTCCGCTCGTTTGATTTGCAAAATTTTCTCTGCCTCAGCTTTGTCTTTTGTTGCTACCCTCATTCTTGCGGCTGAAATCAAAATTCAAATGACTAATTATGAGAATAAGATGGAAGATAACGTGAAAGAAAAGTGAGAAAAAAAGAAGACGATTAAATTAAAAATATGCAAAAACGCAAGTTCATGACGCGTGTTGCCTCGTGAGGTTAACTTTTAAGAAGATATTACATTTTTAAAGCAAAGTTACATTAGTAGAGCTGATCAAGTTTTGATCCCTGCCATCAAATGATGATTAATCTATCCATAAATACACAAACATAACAAAGAACCTCTCAAAATAAAAGAGCCACTGTTGCCCAAAGAACAACTAATCCTTTATTTTAACAGCAAGAAATTAACTTTGATGTATTCGCATATAAGTAATTCCATTGTGACTTCAATATAGCAAAGAATTCTTGCCTGCATTTATTTCATTCATTGCTCTCTTCACAGTTTCATCAGGCTCTATATCAACAATGAGAGTTTGCACTATCTCAAACCCATAGTTTGTCATAACCTGTATCCAAATAGAAGACATGATTGTGGAGAACACTCGACTTCTTTTACCAAAACCAGAATAAAGCCATCCACAAAATCAAGAAAAACAATGCAATGACTCTGGAAGATGCAAAGAATTTACAGGCATTTTCCCCACTGAAAATGAAGCAATAAATATGCAAGTATTTTTGAGTTGTTATTTATCCTCCACATAAAAACATCGGCCAAACATGAAATGATTTTCACTGCTTTACCTTTTCAAGTTCCTGTTCAACAGCTTTAGCAACATGATTCTTTTGCTCAAAAAAATCATCCAAGTTCATCTTTGGGACAGTTGCCCGAATGACTGCACATGAAAACAGGGATGACAAGCTCAAATAGCAGTGCAAGAATAGTGTAAAACAAGAAAGGTCTGGCATCAATGGAGAACCCAAACTGTATATTACTATAAATAGAGGCATCAAATTGACCAACTGCTGGTTTAGCCTAAATTTACATCTAAATTAACAAGTTCTCTTCGTGTAAGATCTATCTTTGCAAAATACATGAACCATAACAAAGAAATTCAAATATTGATTGTTAATCCTTCATAACGATGGTCATTCCATTCCATTTGCTTTGATTGAAACCATTGTTTCTGTTCTTCGTCTAAGATCTATCTTTGCAAAATACACGAACCATAACAAACAAATTCAAGTAATCCTTCTAAGTTCTTAATGATGGTCATTCCAATCCATTTAGTTCAGCGAATTAGAAAATGACAACATTTAACTAATCCAAAACAGAATATAAGCATGAATGTTCACGAAAGTTGCAAAACACAGATTAGTAGATACAAACTGCCATGGTTTTATAGTATGATGATAAGGCATAAATGTATCTTCTCAATTCTGTAAGCAAGCTAAATTTATGATGTCAACAGAAACAAGTTTGTGGCTAGCAGCATAAGTTTGGGACTATTCTAATAGGGATGGTTCTGAAATCTACCATCAAAGACATAAGCTTGGATCTGCTCCCTTGTATTGCTAAGCTTATAAAAAGCATCCACTGCTTTCTCTAAAATGGCACGGTATTGCACAGATGCAATTACAGTCACAAATACATTATCCTGCCACAATAAAAGTTATCAATGCAAGATCATTTTAAATCAAATGAAAAGACAGATATTCACTTCACTGTAGACACTCAAAATGTCTTCTATGCCTACGATATTTGCATTTTAAGGTACAATAATTTCAAGTGTAATTTCCAAAATGAAAACAAGATCATTAATATTGTGTTTATTAACATCAAAAACACATGTAGAGTTGGTTTTTGTTTTAAACTATAGTTATGCCATAGAAAACAAAATAGAAACAAAATGCATACCTTCGTCTTTGTCTCACATCGCACATCCAGCTTTTGTACCCGTAAGGAAAGATGACCTCCAATTTTTTGCCCCAAAATCCATGGCAGACAGTGGCATCCTGGTTCAAGAACTTCATTAAAGCGTCCAAATGTCTCCTTCATAGCCACTTGTGACTGATCCACTTGTATACAGCAGAATAACTGCCCCATATTATTTATTCCTGTACCTGCTTGATAGTATAATTAGACACAACTGTCCTAAAGCATTAAAATAATTTCTATAAGCAAACAAAAAACTGCCAAACGGAACCTGAAAGATGGTAATTTAAATAAGAAGCACTGCAGTCCTAGCACCTTGACTAATCAACTGGAAAAACCTACTTGAAGCTGTACATCTGTTGATAAGAGGAGTTGCATCCTGCTCAGTTTTCACGTATTATGCATTTGTTGAATGGATGTATTTTTAGTTGATTTCATATAAATGAAGTATTTTAAGTTAATTTCATATAAATCAAGTACATCACTAGAAATGATAAGGAAAAAAAATTAGAAATTGTTTTTAATTTTTGGAAAACATTCTGTGCTTGGCTTGAAAAATAATGGACGAGAGGAAGAATTGTTTTCTAAGTTAGCCATACAAAACCAACTTTATCATGAGATGCAACAAATGAAATAATTATTTTCATAAAATCAGCCAGCTTCCTTTTTATCTTCACAAAGCATACACTATGAGTCTCAAGTATTTTAACCAGGGATATCGACCATGCCCCTAGGATTGAACCCAATACCATATTGTATAGAGGTCATTGTATGCTTAATCCAAATAGCCTACAGACCTTTAATATTCTACCTTGTATATGCCCAACCTGACAGCAGGGGAAGCTTGAACCAAACTCTTACATGAACTTGGGCAAACCTAAGACAATACTAAAGGACATGCCCAAGAACGATTGAACAAAAAATCAATTGAAATCTGTGTCAACTTCTTTCCTTTTTTTCTCTTGTATGTTGCAGCCATACCCTTACATGAACCCACAGACCCTTGTAACTAAGATACCCAAACATGCTTATTGATGGTCAAGCATAGATCCAAGAGTATAAAAGCTACATACATAGAGAATGCATACGATCCATGTTAATGTCAATGACAGCACTCTGAAGATAACAACTCTCAAACTAGCACATGTATGCATGAACCTCTATCTCTGATTGTCTATAACAGATGTTGCACCCTCACTGAAGTTTGTATCCTGTTGTTTCAACCATGCACCCACCAAATCCACTACAATCTGCACAGGAATCAAGGCTGCCCTAATTATGCTAAGTGCACCAATCTGCTAAAGCTGCTGAAGAATATACTACTGCAGAATCTTCTCCTGCTGAAAATTACTCTGCTGCAGAATCTGCTGCTGCTGCTGAAGGAGAACAGTGACTAAGGCGACAGGTAAAACTAACACTCCCTCTTTGTGAGGAAAGCATTCTCCACCAAACCAAATCTCTCCCTCAACACCCCAAAAATATTCGAGTACTTCCTTTGCTGAAGGAAGACTTCATCAGCAACTGCATGCTCAGAACCAATCATTGATTCCAGGGTTTTGGAACTGTCTCCCAGACATCAGACTGCTATGTCATGGTATCCCACCATACCTGCTCTTCAGCTGCTTCTTTGCAGCTGGAAGGTTCTGTCATACAAATGTAAGTCATCAATCCAACATGAGTTGGAAACTTCTTAGGAGGATTGCTCACCTGAAATGTAACTTTAGGTGCTCCCATTTGTTCATGTGCAGCTTGCAATGTCTAGGTAAGCCATGTTGGTTTCCTGATTGAACTGGATGGTACTGAAGCATCTGTTCCTTCACCGGAACCTTTCCAATCTGAATCTGATATCTCCTCTTTTTGCAGTTTTTCTCCCTCCTCTACCCCTCCTGAAGACAGGCTTATAAGACTCAAAGGACCATGCATCCTCATTTAATTTCACATCTTGACTTACCACTGCCTTCTGCTGTGATGGAAGATAGATCCAATAAGTTTTGGAGGAAGCACTATAACCAAAAAAGATACCCTTCATGCTAGAAGGTTGAAGCCTAGATCTCTTCTCATCAAGAATATAAATATACACAAGACAATCAAAAACATGAAAGTGTGATACTTGTGGTTTCTCACCAATAAAAGCTTCTTCCGGTGTCTTGTCCTTCAATATCCTGTGAGGACATATGTTCAGAATTTAGACATTTGTACTGTGTGCTTCTGCCCAAAGATACAAGGGCAGATATAAATCAGGAGTCATAGCCTTAGTTGTCTCTATGATGGACTTGTTCTTCCTTTCAACAACTCCATTCTTTTGAGGGTTGTAAGGTACTGTCAGCTCCATCTTGATCCCTAATTCCCTATAAAAGGCATCAAAATCCTTGGAGGTGTACTCTCCTCCATTGTTAGATCTCAGCACCTTAATCTTCTTACCTATCTGATTCTCTATAAGAACTTTAAACTATCGGAACTTACTAAAGACTTCATCCTTGGTCATCATAAAGTAAAAGCAGGTTTTCCTAGAGGAATCATCAATGAAAGAAATATAATAAATGTTACCTATAAAAAAAGTTGAAATCATAGGTCCATACACATCTGAATGGATCAGATCAATAATCCCTCTTGATCTATGCCCACTACTTGGGAAAGCAGTCTTGGCATGTTTGTTGTGTGCACAACCCTTGCACACTCCTATTATCTTCTTGATCTTGAAGTCCGATAATCCCTGCACCCTGTTCTTCAAGAGAGGTAATGCTCCATAGTGCAGGTGACCAGATCTCTTGTGCCAAGGTTTGCACAATTTGTCATTTTCATGCATTAAAGCTCCATGTTTGATCAGATAAACCAGAAACCCATAAAGGCCACCTTCTTGCATACCTCTCGCCAAAATCTGACCATGCTCCCTGCTACAATTTCTAATAATAACTAGTTGATCATCAAACTCAGCCACACATCTAAGATCTTCCATGGTTGAGACTGAAAGAAGATTCTTCAATGAAACAGGAACATGTAAGACATCATCAGGCTCAAGAACATCACCTATTGGCATGCAGAAAGAGATTGAACCCATCCCTGTATCTAGATATGTGCATCATCACCCAACTCTACCTGCATGTGGGCAGCCTACTCCTAAAGTCTGTTGAACAAATTCCTTCTTGTTGAAGGTCATGTGTCTAGATCCTCCCCTATCCACATACCACCCTACACCAAAGACAGTTTGAGTGGACAAGCATGAAACCATGGATAAGGCTATCTCAAGCTTCAATGATAACTCATCCACTCGGGCTGAAGCTTATACTCCTTACAAACTACTTCTGTTACTATTGCTTGCCCTTACCCTTCTTCTCTGAACACTGAGAAGCATAGTGGCCCATCTTGTGGCACTTTACACACTTCATGCGACTCAGGTCTTTCTTCCTTGGTTCAAGGAGAACCTGAATCCTCCTTCTTTTGACCCCTTTGGGGTCCTCCTTACCTCCTTTTCTCATCTTTCCAATGGGGGAATAGATCTATATCTCTTTTAATCTAGTTGAAATTGTCTCCCCTCGATGAGACCCTAGCAAAGTTGTTGATTCAAATCTCGAAATAGGGCTTGCCCTTCTAGCAGGCAGACCTCCACTCCCAAACAACAACAACAAGACGCTCTAGTGAGACAATGAGACACACTGCAGATCAAATTTTCGTCTAGTACTTTGGGACAATCCTCTCTCACGAGTTTCTTCCCTTTAGCAATGAATGGTAAGAACGACACATGTTCAAGGGTGGATGGCTCACAGGACTATATTGTTTCCTCTTCATTTTCTCTAGTCGGAAACAATGAATATTAAGGCACATCCCCTTCCTCTTGTATACTCTTCAGAGGCATCCCTCCAGGGCATGTTGTTCGTCATCCTCGGTGGTTCATGTATCACTTCAATTTTCACATGAGCACTTTTTTTTCCAGATGCTAGACTTTAGATCTTAGGTTATATCTTCTTTTTGTCTTATTATACAGGAGCGATCCTACAGTCCCACAATGTATTGATACTTTTGTACTTAGTAGTCCCATTGACCTATTTATGGTCATTTGTTGGACATCAATAAAATCATCTTATCTTATCTTATCTAACCTTGTTTCTTCTTGGATGAAATCATCCCAAAGCTTCTCAAAGGTGGGTAACTTCTCACAAGCACAAGCATCCTGAACAAAAGGCTCCTAGGATGAAGAGAACCCATTTAATGATATGGGCACCAAGTCCTCATTCTCCACTTTCACCTCAACAATAGCGAGTTGACTTTGAAGCTTAGTGATCTTCATAAGGTCACTGGCCACTATGTCTAGACTGCTCATGCATGTGGCAGTGACTTGTTCTTCAACATCATTCTGCAAGAAATATTCACTCTGATACAAAGTGATCAAGGCATCGCACATATCCTAGGCCAACTTCTACGCAATGTGAGGGATCAAATGGTCCTTCACAAAATCAAGGATGATTCTCTTAGCTTTGGGAGCCTTTTTGTTGTGTTCGGCCAACTGCGCAGGATTGGTAGGGACTCTAACCTTCCCCTCAATAAAACACCAAAGGCCAACCTCCCCCAACAACATCTAAAGTTTGCACTTCCAAGGAGTGAAGTTTGCAGCGCCTTCTAACCTGTCACACTCTCTAAGACCTACATTGGCCATCCCTGTAACACCTGGAACGCATCTCAACCAAACAAATCAACCAAGAATAAATCAGATCAACAACCTATCTCAAGTGCAGATCTCCTCTCCAACCACTGGAGAACTTAAGGCATCACACCCTACAACCTTTCACAGGTCTGGATTGCTTCAATCACTAAATATTCTTGCACATCACACCCACGAAAACCTTCTGACAAATCCCTCTCACAGGCAGCAGCCCTATCCATACAGGGATACCTGGAAGATTTCAGCAAACAAATCAACCAAGAATAAATCAGATCAGCAACCTATCTCAAGTTCAGGTCTCATCTCCAATCACTGGAGCACTTAAGGCATCACACCCTACAACCTTTCACAGGTCTGGATCGCTTCAATCACTAAATATTCTTGCACATCATGCCCACGAAAACCTTCTGACAAATCCCTCTCACAGGCAGCAGCCCTATCCATACAGGGATACCTGGAAAATTTCAGCAAATGTGCTCTAATACCATGTTAATTTCAGATCATGGTCAGCATATTCTGCACTTCAAATAACAAACACTAAACACTAGGAAACTTAAAACCGACAAATCCTATCAGAACTGCCAATTCTGAATGCTATTTCTACAGCAAAGTTAATATTGCAGCACCACTCACATCTCTGTCTATTAACTCAGAAAACAGAACTTACAATATCTCAAAACCAAACAGTCAAAGTCACTCAAATCTCTAAGACACATATAAATGGTCTTCCCTATCTCTCCTTTATAGAATAGGAGAGGTCTAGGGTTACAATGCATGTAGACATACTAAGTGGAGCTCCTCTTATGACTGTGTCAAAACCCTAATCACCTAGGATGGTGCACCCAGTTTGTATGAGTAATTTGCCTAGAATAACACACCACTGCCACTGAAGTTAAGCACCTCACTTTCTTGGAAATTGTGCCCTTCTAGAATAGATCAACTACCATACAAGGCACTTTTGCTAAAAATGGAAAGTCCCTCTAACCATGTGGCTTTTTCTAACTTAAGAACAACACTTAACTCAAGAGAATAAAGCGCCTAAACTAACAAAAAGAACAATTCTAAATAAGGAAAAGTCAGCACTCTAAAGATAACAACTCTAAAACTGGCACATGCATGCATGCACCTCTATTTCTAACTGTCTATAACTGCTCAATGTATTAAAACTCGGACTCGGCCTCGGGATCAGTCAATGGTTCGCTTGGACTCAACTCAGACTTGGATCAGAATCAGATTGGTATGAATTTTATGACTTGGTTTCCTAAAAACTACATAAAATATTAAAATTTTAATGAAAAAATATATTTTAAAGATTCCAAACCATTAGAGACAAAATATGCAAAATTTTCTCATTTATATACCTTGTAAGGTTGAATATATCAAAATGGTACCGAGTGCAACACATATTTGAAACAAAATACATAATCAACAAGGCTTTAAATAGCCTCTAAAGTGCAAAAAACAACATGCTACAAGCTACTAACATACTACATATCATTGATCAACATGATCAATCATCAAACTCATCACCACTATTGGAAATGGGATCCTTGGCATGAGCTAGTGCCCACAATGTCCGGTGCTACTCCTACTTGTGGATCCAAATCCAAACAAATCCACCCCAAGTCATCAATATCAAGATCAAACTCTACTAGGTGGTTGGATCAATATCATCCAACATAATGGGATCTATATTAGGTCTTCTGTTTAGTAACTGGAGCAGTTTTTTCACATTCTGGAACTCCTATTTTTTAGGAGTTGGAATTACTATTTATGGCATGTTTATTTTTAGCAGGTCTATATTTCACAGGTGGCATGTGGCAGAGGAGCAAGGTGACATTCGGCGTCTTTTGATGGTTTAGTGGACCTTGTTTTTGGTTCAGTGCAGTTCAGTTTGCTGGAATTCTGAAAACTGCTAAATCTGTTGAATTTTCGATGGGATGTAAAGTTCTATTTTCATCATATGAGATCCAATGAGCTTGGAACCCCTCTCAAACATCCTGAAACAATTAATGATAATATAAAAAAATTAAGCAAAAGCTTTCATTTTCTTTATATTTCCCTTTTTTAATTTCTTTAGATTTCCCTTTCTAAACCTTTTACTTTAAGAATTTTACATTATCATTCCAAGTTGGCATATGGCTCCAAAAAATCCAAATGCTCACAAATGATCAATGAAGTATGCTTTTAGGGTTTAGGGTGAGAGAAACTTTAGTTTAGGTAAAATATTTGTAAAAAAATGTTTTCCCCCCAAAATGATACTCCGGCCTGTAGGGAACCAACCTAGTATGGACTCAGCTGAGTATGTAGGACTCGGCCGAGTATGTATGGACTCGGCTGAGTTGGACCAGTTTGGTACTAAACAGGCTGGTTCGTACACCATACTAACCAGACTGGCTGGTATGCCTGTAGGGAACCAACGTAGTATGGACTTGGCCAAGTATGTATGGACTCAGTTGAATTGGACCGGTTTAGTACTGAACCGGCCGGTTTCTAGCCGGTTCAGTACCAAACCAGTCCCGCAAGCCGGTTTGGTGGCCGAGTTTGGCCGAGTCCGAGTTTGAGTTGGTCGAGTTTTAAAACACTGTAACTGCTGCTGCACCCTCACTGAAGCTTCTATGCTGCACTTTCAACCATGCACCCACCCTATCCACTACAATCTGCACAGGAATTGAGGCTGCACTAATTCTGCTGAGTGCACCAATCCACTGCTGCTGCTGGTGAAGGAGAACACTGACAGAGGCAACAGGCAAAACTAACAATCTTCACAACATAGATTCCAAGAACATAAGTGGATATTAAATATTCCACTGCACTAGAAATGCACTTTGCCTCCAGCTCATTCTTTTAGGATCTTCTTGCTAACGTCCTTCATAATTATCGAAAAATGTGAATTAAAGAAAAATGTGAATCGTGAATAATAATCCATAGGCAGCATTCTGAGCAGGGAACACATGGATTAGCAAATGAGAACAACATGGGTATTTCTTCAAAACATATCATAGACGTGTCATAGGTGGGACTAGTATAGAAGAAGACATTACTTCTTATGTAAGGGATCTCTGACGCTACCAACTTATTTACAAGCCAATAACGTATACCTCTAACTTCTAAGTTCTAATAGGAAATATGCAATTTTCATTTAAAAGGTCCATCCCAACACCCACATTGATATGTTTTCTATTCCCCACTTCCGTCAATACTTCACCAAACACGAAAGATCTCTATCTTGCGAATTGTTTTATAAAAAAGGGTAGGACAAAAAACACAAAGAACGTTTCTTTGAGAGAAGGCTATGCATGCTCACTTACCCCTTTTTCTCCCTTTACAAAACAATAGGGTCAAATTATCATCTCATTTACCAAGATGTTTTTTTAAAACGATTCTCAGAACTATTGCAGTAAGCAAATTTTAAAACGTATATATTGTAATTAAGCTGTATTCAAACATCGAATCATACCATAGGATCTGGGTATCAAAATAAGCCACTAGAGTTTGTGAGGTGTGCAAGTTCTAAGCTTTTTAAAGAACTCTATCTTTAACCATAGAGTATCTAGCAACAATTTGTTTATTCATCATATACAGGAGGAAGTCCCAACAATACAGGATATACTTGCATCTATCTAGTATTTATAATTATCAGAACTGCAACTCATTCAGTGCCCAAAGGTATTCCCCTTCAAAGAAAAGAAACGGGATTGTGCATGTGAAAGGCAGTTTCCTATCATCTTCACCGATGTCCTCATATACACTAAGCTTAATAGATATATAACGTTAGTGTAAAATTCGGTTGCTCACAAGAACCGTACGGTGAGCTTTCACAATACCATAACCCTTCTTGAAGAAAGTAATTGGGGATGTCTGATATTAACTTCATATTTTGAGGCGTGGCAACATTTTAACAAACAGAGCAGTGGAAAGACTACCCTAGACAAATAGGCCAGAGGAAAGACAAAGCCAGATACTAGTGTCATCTTACTTCAGGATCTCATCGAACTTTTGAAATGAATCGCAACTGTCCACCATACTTCAAGACTGTCAAAGACTTGAAAAGGATGAGAGCTCATACCTGAAGAGTAACAAAGCTGTCAAGATGAGCTGGGATGAAGAATGATGCACGGGTCTGATCAGATGCCAAAAACCTTGATACGAACCGGAACTGCTAATAGCACATACACGACCTGAAATATGTGTGTAGCCCAGTCAGTTATATTGTCCCCCCACACACTGAATTGATCCCGTCAAAAAATGTCAATTGGAACAGATAAGAATTTGATATTATCTAGACACAATTACCTGAATGCTGACGACTACTCGATTGAATTTACAACGACGGGACAGCGCTGGTACCCAGTCTTTACTGGGAGAGGCTTTTCTTAAAAAAAACTCTTCATGCTTTAAGTGACAATGTTGCGTGGCTTGGAGTGTTCTATCGCTGTCCCTTTTTATTCTCCATTATTTCACATTCAATGAGTATACATCTGACTCTGAACGTGGGCACCATTCAAAGATGATCGCTCCGCAGGAAACGGATTGGATCGGTTGGCATTTGTTATCCTAAAAATTGGATGTTACAAAAAATCTTAAATGTCTCCATTGACATTTGACTTTTGTTGAGCTGTTCCTCTCTTGAGAATTGTATATATTGAGTCCACGGTTTCCTGATAAGTGTAGAATTATCATCTGAGCTGGCGAGATCATAGAACACGTAATTGGCAGCTTCCCAGGAAAGGGATGGGATCGGCGAGATCATAGAACACGTAATTGGTAGCTTCCCAGGAAAGGGATTGGATCGGTTGGCATGTGTTAGCCTAAAAATTAGATGTTACAGCAATTGTTACAGGTTGACATTTGACTTTTGTTGAGCCTCCCCTCTCTTGAGAAATATATTTATTGAGTCCACGGTTTCTTGATAAGGGTAGAATTATAATTTGAGCTGGCGAGATGATAGAACACGTAATTGGTACAATATCTATGAGGTCTACATCAACGGGGCTCGTGGTGATATATAGTGATTATAATAAATAAAATAAGAAAAAAATGATATTCAATATTTTTATTCCTCTAATATTTATCCTATTCTATGTTTCATTTTATTTAAGATTTAATATTCAAAATTTTAAGTTTGGTTGGAATCGTGTTGAGTCATAAAATACTCAAACGATTTAATATTCAAAATTTTAAGTTTAATTGGAATCTTGTTGATTCATAAATCACTCAAACCTAAAGTCAAATCTGATTTTTAGCATTTATATTTTTATTAAATTTAAAAAATTAATTACAAATTTTATATTTAATTAATGTCATTGTTTTAAAGTATTTTTATTTTATTTTATTAAATTTTGAAATAATTTGTTTAATGTTTATGGTGAGGAGGAATGATTATTATTTTCTTTATCAATGTTCAATTTCTCAAGTAAATATGTTGAATAATATATTAAATTCATAATGAATATATTATTGTAATTGTTATTTCAAGTAAATATGTTGAATAATATATTGAATTCATAATGAATATATTATTGTAATTGTTATTTTTCCAAAGAGATATGTTTAATTTATAATGAATATATTATTGTAATGATTTTCAACTTTGTTGTTTTCCCAAAGAGATATGTTGAAGTTATAATGAATATAATATTGTAATGGCTTAGAATTTTTTTGTTTCCCAAAGAGATATGTTGAACTCATAATGAATATATTATTATAATAACGTCTAACCTTGTTGTCCACCAACCTTATCCCTTGAAAATTTAAGTAATTACTCTAGATACTATCCTAGAAATAACTATAAATACTATCTAAAAATAAGAAAACGTACCTAAAAAGTTTTCCTAAACTTTGTAACTTGGAAAAAATTTATAATTTTATAATTTACTTATTTAAAATTAATAAAATCTCAAATAATTGTATAAATAATTTAATATTGACAAAGTGCTAGGTACTCTTTCCTATTTTGATGAATTTTTTGATTTATACATTTTCTTCCTCCTTTGAGAAATAGTCAAACAAGTGCCCAATTTAGAAGGTTGAATAACTTTACATCTTTTTGATGCCACCCTCTCAGTGATTCCATATGTTACTTTTATTTTCTTTTTCTTTTTAATATTTCTTGACATTCTTTTTTCTAAGGGAAATGGTTATGAATTTTATTATAAAAGAGCTTATGCTAAAAACAAAAATAACCATAAAGTATATAAAAAAAATTCAATGGCTTTCAAAATGAACATAGCCATACAACTTTCTAATGAGAATCAACTTTCTAATGAGAATCTTGATATGCTTAGGTTTACAAAAAAAAAACTATTATTAACTTGCCATGAGTATATTCTTACATATAAGGATAACAAAAACAAAAACTTGTATTGCATATAACCTAGCTTATGAGAGATTTAGCTCAATGTCTACCATATCCAAATGGTTTTCTAGAGATGTTGGGTCTCGCCAGGGTCGTTGTGGCTAAGTCACTACACAATATGCCATTGAGCTTGTTGAAGGGGGGAGATTCATCTCAACTGGTGCTCTCGAGGGTTGTCGTTGCACTTGTCTGCAGAGAAAGCAGAGCCGATCAACCTGCTTGTTCAGTGTTCTCAAAATGATGGTAATCTCTCTATCACGACGCTCATCACTCTCCTGATATTGTTGTTACAACTGAACATTGTTGGCTCTGAAAGTGTCCAATTCTTGTTGTTATTGCTTGGACACATTCTTCAATTTCTCAATCTTGCACTTCTAGCATTTGCAATGAGGGTGGTTGTGACGCCACATGATTGAAATCTTCCAGAGGCCTGCAATTATAAGTCGGGGGGAGAAGGAAGGACTGAGATTTTGACGAAGAAAACAGATTCAAAGGAATTCCCAATGCTCCCAAATGCATCGTTGAAATTCAAATTAAGGGCCCACTCCTAAATCATCGCACAGATTGGAGGCATGGAGATAATTATCATTGTGAGAGGGAGGAGATCAACCATTGTACCCATGATGAGGTGAGGAATTTTCGAGCTCGTGTGGGATTTGACACTGCAAGAGTAGAATGGGATGCAACTGATGTTTCTAATGTTGAACACGAGCAACATCCCATATGTCAATGCCATCATGATGAGGTGGGATTTAATTCCCCTCATGTGGATGAAGTATGACATATGATGAAGTGAGGGAGTGTCGTGCAGGGAGGTGACTATTGAATCACCACATGCTAGATTTGTTCTAAGTGTGACATTAATGCAAGGACATATGAGAAGTGGGGTCATGTCCCTCCCATGTCCCATAATTTGTGCATTGGAACCTTTATTTTTCCCTTGGATCATTAGGCCTTGAACGTTTTTGATGGATTGATGCATTTCTATGGTAAATATAGCATAGTTCAGTCTCCATTAATACGAGCTTCCCCTTGCTTCAACTCACAAGTTTGGTAAGGCTAGTTGCTTTCCCGTTCTGACCACAAAGAATATGAAAGTATTTGATGCTTTGTAATTTGTTCTCTTCATTATAGATTCATTGTCAAATTCTATGAAGATTAGGTTGCGCTTTTTTGTTGATTTGGCAAAGACCCTTTATGATTAACTCTAAGTCTCCAATAGCTAGGACCTTCAATGTTTGGTTGTTCGTTATCAATGTCATACCCAAATAGAGTGCTAGAATCTATGCATGAGTATTTGTTGTGGCTCCCAATCCCCACGCATACTCTACTATCTTTTTCCTTCAAGGCAAAAAAT
>ML780863.1:1217927-1238030 GCA_009831015.1 Picea engelmannii | reverse complement strand
AAGAAAAGCCTCTCCCAGTAAAGACTGGGTACCAGCGCTGTCCCGTCGTTGTAAATTCAATCGAGTAGTCGTCAGCATTCAGGTAATTGTGTCTAGATAATATCAAATTCTTATCTGTTCCAATTGACATTTTTTGACGGGATCAATTCAGTGTGTGGGGGGACAATATAACTGACTGGGCTACACACATATTTCAGGTCGTGTATGTGCTATTAGCAGTTCCGGTTCGTATCAAGGTTTTTGGCATCTGATCAGACCCGTGCATCATTCTTCATCCCAGCTCATCTTGACAGCTTTGTTACTCTTCAGGTATGAGCTCTCATCCTTTTCAAGTCTTTGACAGTCTTGAAGTATGGTGGACAGTTGCGATTCATTTCAAAAGTTCGATGAGATCCTGAAGTAAGATGACACTAGTATCTGGCTTTGTCTTTCCTCTGGCCTATTTGTCTAGGGTAGTCTTTCCACTGCTCTGTTTGTTAAAATGTTGCCACGCCTCAAAATATGAAGTTAATATCAGACATCCCCAATTACTTTCTTCAAGAAGGGTTATGGTATTGTGAAAGCTCACCGTACGGTTCTTGTGAGCAACCGAATTTTACACTAACGTTATATATCTATTAAGCTTAGTGTATATGAGGACATCGGTGAAGATGATAGGAAACTGCCTTTCACATGCACAATCCCGTTTCTTTTCTTTGAAGGGGAATACCTTTGGGCACTGAATGAGTTGCAGTTCTGATAATTATAAATACTAGATAGATGCAAGTATATCCTGTATTGTTGGGACTTCCTCCTGTATATGATGAATAAACAAATTGTTGCTAGATACTCTATGGTTAAAGATAGAGTTCTTTAAAAAGCTTAGAACTTGCACACCTCACAAACTCTAGTGGCTTATTTTGATACCCAGATCCTATGGTATGATTCGATGTTTGAATACAGCTTAATTACAATATATACGTTTTAAAATTTGCTTACTGCAATAGTTCTGAGAATCGTTTTAAAAAAACATCTTGGTAAATGAGATGATAATTTGACCCTATTGTTTTGTAAAGGGAGAAAAAGGGGTAAGTGAGCATGCATAGCCTTCTCTCAAAGAAACGTTCTTTGTGTTTTTTGTCCTACCCTTTTTTATAAAACAATTCGCAAGATAGAGATCTTTCGTGTTTGGTGAAGTATTGACGGAAGTGGGGAATAGAAAACATATCAATGTGGGTGTTGGGATGGACCTTTTAAATGAAAATTGCATATTTCCTATTAGAACTTAGAAGTTAGAGGTATACGTTATTGGCTTGTAAATAAGTTGGTAGCGTCAGAGATCCCTTACATAAGAAGTAATGTCTTCTTCTATACTAGTCCCACCTATGACACGTCTATGATATGTTTTGAAGAAATACCCATGTTGTTCTCATTTGCTAATCCATGTGTTCCCTGCTCAGAATGCTGCCTATGGATTATTATTCACGATTCACATTTTTCTTTAATTCACATTTTTCGATAATTATGAAGGACGTTAGCAAGAAGATCCTAAAAGAATGAGCTGGAGGCAAAGTGCATTTCTAGTGCAGTGGAATATTTAATATCCACTTATGTTCTTGGAATCTATGTTGTGAAGATTGTTAGTTTTGCCTGTTGCCTCTGTCAGTGTTCTCCTTCACCAGCAGCAGCAGTGGATTGGTGCACTCAGCAGAATTAGTGCAGCCTCAATTCCTGTGCAGATTGTAGTGGATAGGGTGGGTGCATGGTTGAAAGTGCAGCATAGAAGCTTCAGTGAGGGTGCAGCAGCAGTTACAGTGTTTTAAAACTCGACCAACTCAAACTCGGACTCGGCCAAACTCGGCCACCAAACCGGCTTGCGGGACTGGTTTGGTACTGAACCGGCTAGAAACCGGCCGGTTCAGTACTAAACCGGTCCAATTCAACTGAGTCCATACATACTTGGCCAAGTCCATACTACGTTGGTTCCCTACAGGCATACCAGCCAGTCTGGTTAGTATGGTGTACGAACCAGCCTGTTTAGTACCAAACTGGTCCAACTCAGCCGAGTCCATACATACTCGGCCGAGTCCTACATACTCAGCTGAGTCCATACTAGGTTGGTTCCCTACAGGCCGGAGTATCATTTTGGGGGGAAAACATTTTTTTACAAATATTTTACCTAAACTAAAGTTTCTCTCACCCTAAACCCTAAAAGCATACTTCATTGATCATTTGTGAGCATTTGGATTTTTTGGAGCCATATGCCAACTTGGAATGATAATGTAAAATTCTTAAAGTAAAAGGTTTAGAAAGGGAAATCTAAAGAAATTAAAAAAGGGAAATATAAAGAAAATGAAAGCTTTTGCTTAATTTTTTTATATTATCATTAATTGTTTCAGGATGTTTGAGAGGGGTTCCAAGCTCATTGGATCTCATATGATGAAAATAGAACTTTACATCCCATCGAAAATTCAACAGATTTAGCAGTTTTCAGAATTCCAGCAAACTGAACTGCACTGAACCAAAAACAAGGTCCACTAAACCATCAAAAGACGCCGAATGTCACCTTGCTCCTCTGCCACATGCCACCTGTGAAATATAGACCTGCTAAAAATAAACATGCCATAAATAGTAATTCCAACTCCTAAAAAATAGGAGTTCCAGAATGTGAAAAAACTGCTCCAGTTACTAAACAGAAGACCTAATATAGATCCCATTATGTTGGATGATATTGATCCAACCACCTAGTAGAGTTTGATCTTGATATTGATGACTTGGGGTGGATTTGTTTGGATTTGGATCCACAAGTAGGAGTAGCACCGGACATTGTGGGCACTAGCTCATGCCAAGGATCCCATTTCCAATAGTGGTGATGAGTTTGATGATTGATCATGTTGATCAATGATATGTAGTATGTTAGTAGCTTGTAGCATGTTGTTTTTTGCACTTTAGAGGCTATTTAAAGCCTTGTTGATTATGTATTTTGTTTCAAATATGTGTTGCACTCGGTACCATTTTGATATATTCAACCTTACAAGGTATATAAATGAGAAAATTTTGCATATTTTGTCTCTAATGGTTTGGAATCTTTAAAATATATTTTTTCATTAAAATTTTAATATTTTATGTAGTTTTTAGGAAACCAAGTCATAAAATTCATACCAATCTGATTCTGATCCAAGTCTGAGTTGAGTCCAAGCGAACCATTGACTGATCCCGAGGCCGAGTCCGAGTTTTAATACATTGAGCAGTTATAGACAGTTAGAAATAGAGGTGCATGCATGCATGTGCCAGTTTTAGAGTTGTTATCTTTAGAGTGCTGACTTTTCCTTATTTAGAATTGTTCTTTTTGTTAGTTTAGGCGCTTTATTCTCTTGAGTTAAGTGTTGTTCTTAAGTTAGAAAAAGCCACATGGTTAGAGGGACTTTCCATTTTTAGCAAAAGTGCCTTGTATGGTAGTTGATCTATTCTAGAAGGGCACAATTTCCAAGAAAGTGAGGTGCTTAACTTCAGTGGCAGTGGTGTGTTATTCTAGGCAAATTACTCATACAAACTGGGTGCACCATCCTAGGTGATTAGGGTTTTGACACAGTCATAAGAGGAGCTCCACTTAGTATGTCTACATGCATTGTAACCCTAGACCTCTCCTATTCTATAAAGGAGAGATAGGGAAGACCATTTATATGTGTCTTAGAGATTTGAGTGACTTTGACTGTTTGGTTTTGAGATATTGTAAGTTCTGTTTTCTGAGTTAATAGACAGAGATGTGAGTGGTGCTGCAATATTAACTTTGCTGTAGAAATAGCATTCAGAATTGGCAGTTCTGATAGGATTTGTCGGTTTTAAGTTTCCTAGTGTTTAGTGTTTGTTATTTGAAGTGCAGAATATGCTGACCATGATCTGAAATTAACATGGTATTAGAGCACATTTGCTGAAATTTTCCAGGTATCCCTGTATGGATAGGGCTGCTGCCTGTGAGAGGGATTTGTCAGAAGGTTTTCGTGGGCATGATGTGCAAGAATATTTAGTGATTGAAGCGATCCAGACCTGTGAAAGGTTGTAGGGTGTGATGCCTTAAGTGCTCCAGTGATTGGAGATGAGACCTGAACTTGAGATAGGTTGCTGATCTGATTTATTCTTGGTTGATTTGTTTGCTGAAATCTTCCAGGTATCCCTGTATGGATAGGGCTGCTGCCTGTGAGAGGGATTTGTCAGAAGGTTTTCGTGGGTGTGATGTGCAAGAATATTTAGTGATTGAAGCAATCCAGACCTGTGAAAGGTTGTAGGGTGTGATGCCTTAAGTTCTCCAGTGGTTGGAGAGGAGATCTGCACTTGAGATAGGTTGTTGATCTGATTTATTCTTGGTTGATTTGTTTGGTTGAGATGCGTTCCAGGTGTTACAGGGATGGCCAATGTAGGTCTTAGAGAGTGTGACAGGTTAGAAGGCGCTGCAAACTTCACTCCTTGGAAGTGCAAACTTTAGATGTTGTTGGGGGAGGTTGGCCTTTGGTGTTTTATTGAGGGGAAGGTTAGAGTCCCTACCAATCCTGCGCAGTTGGCCGAACACAACAAAAAGGCTCCCAAAGCTAAGAGAATCATCCTTGATTTTGTGAAGGACCATTTGATCCCTCACATTGCGTAGAAGTTGGCCTAGGATATGTGCGATGCCTTGATCACTTTGTATCAGAGTGAATATTTCTTGCAGAATGATGTTGAAGAACAAGTCACTGCCACATGCATGAGCAGTCTAGACATAGTGGCCAGTGACCTTATGAAGATCACTAAGCTTCAAAGTCAACTCGCTATTGTTGAGGTGAAAGTGGAGAATGAGGACTTGGTGCCCATATCATTAAATGGGTTCTCTTCATCCTAGGAGCCTTTTGTTCAGGATGCTTGTGCTTGTGAGAAGTTACCCACCTTTGAGAAGCTTTGGGATGATTTCATCCAAGAAGAAACAAGGTTAGATAAGATAAGATAAGATGATTTTATTGATGTCCAACAAATGACCATAAATAGGTCAATGGGACTACTAAGTACAAAAGTATCAATACATTGTGGGACTGTAGGATCGCTCCTGTATAATAAGACAAAAAGAAGATATAACCTAAGATCTAAAGTCTAGCATCTGGAAAAAAAAGTGCTCATGTGAAAATTGAAGTGATACATGAACCACCGAGGATGACGAACAACATGCCCTGGAGGGATGCCTCTGAAGAGTATACAAGAGGAAGGGGATGTGCCTTAATATTCATTGTTTCCGACTAGAGAAAATGAAGAGGAAACAATATAGTCCTGTGAGCCATCCACCCTTGAACATGTGTCGTTCTTACCATTCATTGCTAAAGGGAAGAAACTCGTGAGAGAGGATTGTCCCAAAGTACTAGACGAAAATTTGATCTGCAGTGTGTCTCATTGTCTCACTAGAGCGTCTTGTTGTTGTTGTTTGGGAGTGGAGGTCTGCCTGCTAGAAGGGCAAGCCCTATTTCGAGATTTGAATCAACAACTTTGCTAGGGTCTCATCGAGGGGAGACAATTTCAACTAGATTAAAAGAGATATAGATCTATTCCCCCATTGGAAAGATGAGAAAAGGAGGTAAGGAGGACCCCAAAGGGGTCAAAAGAAGGAGGATTCAGGTTCTCCTTGAACCAAGGAAGAAAGACCTGAGTCGCATGAAGTGTGTAAAGTGCCACAAGATGGGCCACTATGCTTCTCAGTGTTCAGAGAAGAAGGGTAAGGGCAAGCAATAGTAACAGAAGTAGTTTGTAAGGAGTATAAGCTTCAGCCCGAGTGGATGAGTTATCATTGAAGCTTGAGATAGCCTTATCCATGGTTTCATGCTTGTCCACTCAAACTGTCTTTGGTGTAGGGTGGTATGTGGATAGGGGAGGATCTAGACACATGACCTTCAACAAGAAGGAATTTGTTCAACAGACTTTAGGAGTAGGCTGCCCACATGCAGGTAGAGTTGGGTGATGATGCACATATCTAGATACAGGGATGGGTTCAATCTCTTTCTGCATGCCAATAGGTGATGTTCTTGAGCCTGATGATGTCTTACATGTTCCTGTTTCATTGAAGAATCTTCTTTCAGTCTCAACCATGGAAGATCTTAGATGTGTGGCTGAGTTTGATGATCAACTAGTTATTATTAGAAATTGTAGCAGGGAGCATGGTCAGATTTTGGCGAGAGGTATGCAAGAAGGTGGCCTTTATGGGTTTCTGGTTTATCTGATCAAACATGGAGCTTTAATGCATGAAAATGACAAATTGTGCAAACCTTGGCACAAGAGATCTGGTCACCTGCACTATGGAGCATTACCTCTCTTGAAGAACAGGGTGCAGGGATTATCGGACTTCAAGATCAAGAAGATAATAGGAGTGTGCAAGGGTTGTGCACACAACAAACATGCCAAGACTGCTTTCCCAAGTAGTGGGCATAGATCAAGAGGGATTATTGATCTGATCCATTCAGATGTGTATGGACCTATGATTTCAACTTTTTTTATAGGTAACATTTATTATATTTCTTTCATTGATGATTCCTCTAGGAAAACCTGCTTTTACTTTATGATGACCAAGGATGAAGTCTTTAGTAAGTTCCGATAGTTTAAAGTTCTTATAGAGAATCAGATAGGTAAGAAGATTAAGGTGCTGAGATCTAACAATGGAGGAGAGTACACCTCCAAGGATTTTGATGCCTTTTATAGGGAATTAGGGATCAAGATGGAGCTGACAGTACCTTACAACCCTCAAAAGAATGGAGTTGTTGAAAGGAAGAACAAGTCCATCATAGAGACAACTAAGGCTATGACTCCTGATTTATATCTGCCCTTGTATCTTTGGGCAGAAGCACACAGTACAAATGTCTAAATTCTGAACATATGTCCTCACAGGATATTGAAGGACAAGACACCGGAAGAAGCTTTTATTGGTGAGAAACCACAAGTATCACACTTTCATGTTTTTGATTGTCTTGTGTATATTTATATTCTTGATGAGAAGAGATCTAGGCTTCAACCTTCTAGCATGAAGGGTATCTTTTTTGGTTATAGTGCTTCCTCCAAAACTTATTGGATCTATCTTCCATCACAGCAGAAGGCAGTGGTAAGTCAAGATGTGAAATTAAATGAGGATGCATGGTCCTTTGAGTCTTATAAGCCTGTCTTCAGGAGGGGTAGAGGAGGGAGAAAAACTGCAAAAAGAGGAGATATCAGATTCAGATTGGAAAGGTTCCGGTGAAGGAACAGATGCTTCAGTACCATCCAGTTCAATCAGGAAACCAACATGGCTTACCTAGACATTGCAAGCTGCACATGAACAAATGGGAGCACCTAAAGTTACATTTCAGGTGAGCAATCCTCCTAAGAAGTTTCCAACTCATGTTGGATTGATGACTTACATTTGTATGACAGAACCTTCCAGCTGCAAAGAAGCAGCTGAAGAGCAGGTATGGTGGGATACCATGACATAGCAGTCTGATGTCTGGGAGACAGTTCCAAAACCCTGGAATCAATGATTGGTTCTGAGCATGCAGTTGCTGATGAAGTCTTCCTTCAGCAAAGGAAGTACTCGAATATTTTTGGGGTGTTGAGGGAGAGATTTGGTTTGGTGGAGAATGCTTTCCTCACAAAGAGGGAGTGTTAGTTTTACCTGTCGCCTTAGTCACTGTTCTCCTTCAGCAGCAGCAGCAGATTCTGCAGCAGAGTAATTTTCAGCAGGAGAAGATTCTGCAGTAGTATATTCTTCAGCAGCTTTAGCAGATTGGTGCACTTAGCATAATTAGGGCAGCCTTGATTCCTGTGCAGATTGTAGTGGATTTGGTGGGTGCATGGTTGAAACAACAGGATACAAACTTCAGTGAGGGTGCAACATCTGTTATAGACAATCAGAGATAGAGGTTCATGCATACATGTGCTAGTTTGAGAGTTGTTATCTTCAGAGTGCTGTCATTGACATTAACATGGATCGTATGCATTCTCTATGTATGTAGCTTTTATACTCTTGGATCTATGCTTGACCATCAATAAGCATGTTTGGGTATCTTAGTTACAAGGGTCTGTGGGTTCATGTAAGGGTATGGCTGCAACATACAAGAGAAAAAAAGGAAAGAAGTTGACACAGATTTCAATTGATTTTTTGTTCAATCGTTCTTGGGCATGTCCTTTAGTATTGTCTTAGGTTTGCCCAAGTTCATGTAAGAGTTTGGTTCAAGCTTCCCCTGCTGTCAGGTTGGGCATATACAAGGTAGAATATTAAAGGTCTGTAGGCTATTTGGATTAAGCATACAATGACCTCTATACAATATGGTATTGGGTTCAATCCTAGGGGCATGGTCGATATCCCTGGTTAAAATACTTGAGACTCATAGTGTATGCTTTGTGAAGATAAAAAGGAAGCTGGCTGATTTTATGAAAATAATTATTTCATTTGTTGCATCTCATGATAAAGTTGGTTTTGTATGGCTAACTTAGAAAACAATTCTTCCTCTCGTCCATTATTTTTCAAGCCAAGCACAGAATGTTTTCCAAAAATTAAAAACAATTTCTAATTTTTTTTCCTTATCATTTCTAGTGATGTACTTGATTTATATGAAATTAACTTAAAATACTTCATTTATATGAAATCAACTAAAAATACATCCATTCAACAAATGCATAATACGTGAAAACTGAGCAGGATGCAACTCCTCTTATCAACAGATGTACAGCTTCAAGTAGGTTTTTCCAGTTGATTAGTCAAGGTGCTAGGACTGCAGTGCTTCTTATTTAAATTACCATCTTTCAGGTTCCGTTTGGCAGTTTTTTGTTTGCTTATAGAAATTATTTTAATGCTTTAGGACAGTTGTGTCTAATTATACTATCAAGCAGGTACAGGAATAAATAATATGGGGCAGTTATTCTGCTGTATACAAGTGGATCAGTCACAAGTGGCTATGAAGGAGACATTTGGACGCTTTAATGAAGTTCTTGAACCAGGATGCCACTGTCTGCCATGGATTTTGGGGCAAAAAATTGGAGGTCATCTTTCCTTACGGGTACAAAAGCTGGATGTGCGATGTGAGACAAAGACGAAGGTATGCATTTTGTTTCTATTTTGTTTTCTATGGCATAACTATAGTTTAAAACAAAAACCAACTCTACATGTGTTTTTGATGTTAATAAACACAATATTAATGATCTTGTTTTCATTTTGGAAATTACACTTGAAATTATTGTACCTTAAAATGCAAATATCGTAGGCATAGAAGACATTTTGAGTGTCTACAGTGAAGTGAATATCTGTCTTTTCATTTGATTTAAAATGATCTTGCATTGATAACTTTTATTGTGGCAGGATAATGTATTTGTGACTGTAATTGCATCTGTGCAATACCGTGCCATTTTAGAGAAAGCAGTGGATGCTTTTTATAAGCTTAGCAATACAAGGGAGCAGATCCAAGCTTATGTCTTTGATGGTAGATTTCAGAACCATCCCTATTAGAATAGTCCCAAACTTATGCTGCTAGCCACAAACTTGTTTCTGTTGACATCATAAATTTAGCTTGCTTACAGAATTGAGAAGATACATTTATGCCTTATCATCATACTATAAAACCATGGCAGTTTGTATCTACTAATCTGTGTTTTGCAACTTTCGTGAACATTCATGCTTATATTCTGTTTTGGATTAGTTAAATGTTGTCATTTTCTAATTCGCTGAACTAAATGGATTGGAATGACCATCATTAAGAACTTAGAAGGATTACTTGAATTTGTTTGTTATGGTTCGTGTATTTTGCAAAGATAGATCTTAGACGAAGAACAGAAACAATGGTTTCAATCAAAGCAAATGGAATGGAATGACCATCGTTATGAAGGATTAACAATCAATATTTGAATTTCTTTGTTATGGTTCATGTATTTTGCAAAGATAGATCTTACACGAAGAGAACTTGTTAATTTAGATGTAAATTTAGGCTAAACCAGCAGTTGGTCAATTTGATGCCTCTATTTATAGTAATATACAGTTTGGGTTCTCCATTGATGCCAGACCTTTCTTGTTTTACACTATTCTTGCACTGCTATTTGAGCTTGTCATCCCTGTTTTCATGTGCAGTCATTCGGGCAACTGTCCCAAAGATGAACTTGGATGATTTTTTTGAGCAAAAGAATCATGTTGCTAAAGCTGTTGAACAGGAACTTGAAAAGGTAAAGCAGTGAAAATCATTTCATGTTTGGCCGATGTTTTTATGTGGAGGATAAATAACAACTCAAAAATACTTGCATATTTATTGCTTCATTTTCAGTGGGGAAAATGCCTGTAAATTCTTTGCATCTTCCAGAGTCATTGCATTGTTTTTCTTGATTTTGTGGATGGCTTTATTCTGGTTTTGGTAAAAGAAGTCGAGTGTTCTCCACAATCATGTCTTCTATTTGGATACAGGTTATGACAAACTATGGGTTTGAGATAGTGCAAACTCTCATTGTTGATATAGAGCCTGATGAAACTGTGAAGAGAGCAATGAATGAAATAAATGCAGGCAAGAATTCTTTGCTATATTGAAGTCACAATGGAATTACTTATATGCGAATACATCAAAGTTAATTTCTTGCTGTTAAAATAAAGGATTAGTTGTTCTTTGGGCAACAGTGGCTCTTTTATTTTGAGAGGTTCTTTGTTATGTTTGTGTATTTATGGATAGATTAATCATCATTTGATGGCAGGGATCAAAACTTGATCAGCTCTACTAATGTAACTTTGCTTTAAAAATGTAATATCTTCTTAAAAGTTAACCTCACGAGGCAACACGCGTCATGAACTTGCGTTTTTGCATATTTTTAATTTAATCGTCTTCTTTTTTTCTCACTTTTCTTTCACGTTATCTTCCATCTTATTCTCATAATTAGTCATTTGAATTTTGATTTCAGCCGCAAGAATGAGGGTAGCAACAAAAGACAAAGCTGAGGCAGAGAAAATTTTGCAAATCAAACGAGCGGAAGGTGAAGCAGAAGCGAAATATTTATCTGGATTGGGTATTGCTCGTCAACGACAAGCAATTGTGGATGGCCTTAGGGACAGTGTAATTGCTTTCTCAGACAATGTGCCTGGGACAACTGCAAGAGAAGTAATGGACATGGTCTTGGTGACACAATATTTCGACACAATGAAAGAGATAGGGGCATCTTCGAAGTCCTCGGCAGTATTCATCCCCCATGGACCTGGTGCAGTTAGTGATGTTGCTGAGCAGATCAGAAATGGATTACTTCAGGCACAAGCCCATTAAACATCATATAAGCACATCATGAAGTGTCGAATTCAGAATAAAGGAGCATCGTGTGCAGCAATGTTTATAGATTACCTTTTGCCTTTTAAGGAGTATTTTTTTCGTTTTTTTTCATACAAGGAATTCTTACAGACTTTTTGGTATTGTTTTTATGTTTATGTACGAAGTGCCTATGTACCATATATGAAGTAGGCACTCAACCTTGTATATGAAATGTTAATCAAGAAAATATGCATATAGTGTTTGGCAGTGCATAGCTGTCTCTTGAGTTGTATTAACAAAGAAAGGAGTTATGCATGGAAGTGAAGATGGGTAAGTATTAATTATAAATGTATTACATTTGTGTCTTGTGAAAAGGTCAGCAAACTTGGGGAATAGAATCACAGATTGAAGTTCTCAGAGATCCATTGAAGTTGCAATAACAGATTTGAAGTTTGCGTTAATAGAATTTGGGTTCTATTTGTTTATGCCTTGTAGTATCTTGACTGTGAGATAAAAGGGCTGTAGTATCATGTTTTTTGGACTTCAACATCGACATTATTTCCTAAATCTCAAACTGCAAAAGTCAAGCTTCTTACAAGGTCTTGATTTTTTATTATGTCCTTACATGAAAGACTGCCATGACCCTTTCTTGGTGTGAAAATTCAATATGGAAAGCTTGCCTCGGTGTATTTGTCAAAGTAACTTGCGTGACTTGATGTCCACGCGTTTACACAGATTGAGAATGATTCTCACGTCTTCTCTTGGTTGGTGATCTGAACTTTCTCGCTCTAACTCTACTATTTTTGCATTCAAAACATGCTTTTTGTTTTCAACAAAATGAGCTTAATATGTGATCTAAAAGCGATCTCTAAGACTAATACAATCTAGAACAGATAAATTTCAAAACCTATATCGAGTGTTCAAAATGCACTTGATATTAAACAAAAATTTAAAACAATTTTTAAAATGTATAAAATTAAGTCTAACCTACTTTATGATGATATTTGAGGTCCTAGGTCATTATGCAATGAATTAATTTAAAGTCAAAACAGAAATCCTAAACAAAATTCCAGCAAACATACATAACTCTTTAACATAGCTTAATGTAACACCCATGTTTCCCCCAACTTGTAATTAATCATTGATTGTTGTTTTCAGATTTCTGTGGTGAGTAGTTTCGAGATTAATTGCCGGATAATCCACAGTTGGTGTCATTTTTGTCATCGACATTTCGAATCCGAATCGGGATTCATCATCAGGACTAATCATTGATTATGATTACCATGCTATGGCATGTGAACAATGTAAATGTATTATTGTTTAGATTGCCAATGACTGACTGTGGGGGTGAAGCCTTGAAGTACTCGCCATGATATCACTAGAGGAAAAAGAGTGAGGAAACTGTGGAGAGGGTTCATTGTGTCAAAATGACCCAAATTTCTCATTGTTGAAATAATAAACCTCATCTTGATCCTAAAGAGAAATCAATTAATAAGAAAATGATTGGTGGTTGAACAATCAACTACCCCAATGAATGGAAGCATGGAGGGTCTGGCTGGGGAGACAAAAAAATTGTCCGCTCGAAGTATCACAGAGGGCAGTTTTTCCTGCAGGCCTAGACTGAACCGAGTTTCCTTTTGACAGAAGAAACAGGACAGGTCCAAAACCTTCCTGAGGAGGAGAAATGTGTGCAAGAACACACGTGAAGGTAGGGAAGTGAGGGGACCAAGCCCATAGGGGGCATGCGATCGGGGAATATGCAGAGAGAAAGAGGAAAAGCACGGGAGGCTCTCCAGCTGAGAAGAAGAATTGGAAGCTTGATAAGTTGTTCTAATTACAGGAGAGAACAAGAGAGCGGATCTCAAAGAATTTGCAGAGAACATGACCTGGGTAGAGGGTCGCGAGCTTGATGCTAAGGGAGCATCTAATAAACTTCACAGAGGCGATGACGTAGAGAGAGTCTCTGAGAAACTGCAAAAAGTTCCCTAGTGATATCATGGCTTAGCACGGGGGTGGCTAGAGTACTAAAAAGGAATGCCTCTGAGCCTATGGTTGGGTGGAAAGGCAAACACCCATAGTGAGTTGGTCAGTGATTGACTGTAATAGATAAGTATTTCGTTTACTCTATGCACTTGGATTGAAATGCATGATTTGCATGCCTATATTTGAGATTAAGTGTGCTTCACGTGAAATTAATGATTATAACACCTAACTGCTCTTTTGTAAGTCGTTGCATTTGTATGGGTGTAAGATGACAAGTTTGGCCTTCGGGCTGGTTCGAAAATACCCCTCCCTGTTTTAGGACTTAAGTTCTGTGAATTGGAGGGCGTTCCCTTCAA
This sequence comes from Picea engelmannii, assembly GCA_009831015.1. Classification (NCBI taxonomy): domain Eukaryota; kingdom Viridiplantae; phylum Streptophyta; class Pinopsida; order Pinales; family Pinaceae; genus Picea; species Picea engelmannii. Next base: position 1,224,466 of record ML780863.1, on the reverse strand, counting down.
TCCAGTTGTCCAAGTGATCACAGGCTCGTGCCCGCGACCTTAATCCAAATCTTGGCTAGGAGTTAAAGAGTGTAGCCTCTAGTGCTTGACAAAGTTCCATAGGACCAGGTCCATGGAACCCTTCGCTACTCTCAAAATGAGTTGAGTCATTCGGGACTACAGGACAAATGAACACCACAACATCCAAATACGTTGAAGGCGACCAGTAGGACCAGTAACTTGACGGATGATCAGCGACTGGCGTTCAATTACCCGTAATCATGGGATTTGTTCCCTTGCTAAACCCTAATCATCTTCTCGATCGCAAAGAAACGCGAGCTGCAGATCCAAAGGTATTCGAGAGCCTCCCTGACCGTTGGATCTACGCCAAGGTCATTTCGGCGTTGATTGTTTCAAGAGAACAAAGACGTTATAACCCCGCAACCTCCGAATGTCGGAGTTGCGAAGTATTTTGGGTCGTCGACCTTCGGATCCTTCGGGATCCCTCTCAGTCGTCTGATTGTGGGGAAGCGCACATCACGTCGGGAGCACGTGGGGGTCCACATGTCAAACAACGACGATGCCATGTGTGGCGGCTTTGTGGAAACGTAAAGAGATTTTGATGACCTGAGGCATGTGCCACATATCTTTCCAATAGGTTTCGGGTTGACAGGTGTCCCTTTGGGAGTGGCCTAATACTTAGACCAAGGGACCCTTGAGCTAGAGATGTGAATCATTGATCTAGGGACTTCATTGACAACCCCTCCCAATCATCCGATCCATCAGTGGAAGGATTGGCGTGTAGCACTTTGGCGAAGTCCTACTCCAGGAGAAAAGGAGTATCAAGCGAGTAGAACCCCCAAATGTCAAGCACGTGAAGTAATGTGAGCCATCGATTTGAGGGCAATCGGGATCTCCCATGATCGTTAGATCTAGACCGTGGTTAGCACGGCGCTGACTACTTCGGGAGCAAAGAGGAAGTTACATGGCGGATCCCCCGAAACGCCGAAGTTACGAAGTTATGGAGGCGTAGATCTATGGACCTACGTGGACACACATCGACCGTGAGATCTAAGGGGCGTTGGAAGGCTGTCAGTTTGGGGTGACGTGGCACGCTGATGTCACCTAGGATGACGTGGACCCACGTTCAATGTGCCACATGTCACCTTGATTTGTGCATTATACATGCCTTATATGCCAACTAGAACGTGACATGTGTCACCCATTTATAGGGCCACATATCATCTCTACCCTTTGTCGTGTGTCACCCCATGGTGCATAGTTGCATGATCTAATGGCTAATGGGACCTCGGGAGTTTGAGAGTTCGGAACTCCGGGAGAATTAGGGTGTTAGGATTTATGCTCCAAAAAGGGCCGAAGGGCCGGAGCTAGGTGGCAGGACCTCCAGAGTTCGGAGTTTCGAGACTCCAAAGGTTTGGGGTGGTGCAGTAGGACAAGTCAAAAGAGTCGAAGGTCGGAGCCACATGGCGGAATTTCGGGGCTTCAGGGGATCCGAAGGATATGCGCGTAGAAAGAAAAGGGGGTGTTCAACGCCAAATTTCCGTAATTTTGTACGAGGATGAAGATTCGTTGGTGGAATTAATGATGGATAGATTTTCACCATAGAGGTAGGAGCGCTAGGGAGCTCCAGGACTTCGTGGAACCTTGGGATAGTGCAAATGAGACGAACCCACGTGGACACCACGTGGCCTTTGACCAATGATGCTCGCATAATTTCGGAAGGGCATAACTTCCAATCCCGAGCTCGGATTTGAGCATGGTAACGGTGGTTGGAAAACTCTTGGCGATCAGAAGGTAATGGAGATCTCTCGAAGAGGATTCGAGATGATGGAGGAAAGCGAAATTTTGATGTCCCATCCCTTAAAAAGGTGCTTAAGGGGTTGGGTGTGTTACAAATTGGTATCAGAGCGAGGTTACAACACTTGGCCTACTTGAGCTCACGAAAGAGTCAAGTGATTATTTTCTTTCTTAGAAAATTTTAAGGAAAAGGGCACCCCGCCCTACCCTATCTAGCAGAGCATGATTCAAACACATGCCTGGATGGTCTGTGGAACAGTCATGAGACTAGTTCACCAAGGCTAAGATGAGCCTGTTGAGAGTATTACTGTTGTACGAGAAGTATCTGCATAAGTTCCTTGAGGAGAAAGATGCAAATTAAAATTCAGTTGGGATTTTACCCAACGAGATTGAATCATGCTAGATTGTAGCAGAAGAAGCCTATCATTTGTTTCGGGAAATGATAGCCAGTCCTACAAAAGTGGGACTATGTCGAGGGGTTTAATGTTTAGTGCACGAAGATATGCTGAAATGCATATCGCAAAGATAGAGCATGCACATGACATGCATATATACTTATTATAGTCTGTCATTGAATGTAAAATATGGTGATGTCATAGATCATATAGTTAGTGATGATCTGACTATGGCAACATAAGTAAAAGGGCGATGATATCGAGTACATAGTGCCTTATGAGAATAAAGTAGAAGGATTAATGAAATGTTGATCATGAATGAGGTAGAGGAAGTGTCGGGGCACTTCTAGATGACCAATGGGTCAGGATAACATCCAAAAGTGGATGGTATCCATATAAGGTATGGCTTGGTATGCTCAAGTAGTAGTGAGAGGGAATCTAGAAAAGGATTTCATTGATCGATAGGTCTATTGATCAAGACCAGTTAGAAGCTTGATAAACTGTCATGTTGCCTTGGGCATTGTTGGAATTGCCCAGATGGAATTTCTGGGTTGTTGAGTAACTTTATACTAGTTGAGGCAAAATGCCTTCTTGATGGTTGTTGTCGTGTAGAAGGGGGAACATAGTTATGACTATGCCTTATTAAACTTCCATATGGATATCATGTGAATGACTGCAAGCTCTCAGCAGAGAGAGCAACTCAGTGATGAGTATCTCTATGAGACTTATCATAAGAATGATTGGAAGATCCTTGGGATCATAAGAATGATTGGAAGATCTTTGGGAGAAGGATCTGAAAGTCTGATATGACCATGTGTATGAGTGACATGGAAAATATACAAGCAATGAGCTTGCATGATGAATGTTTGGTTATGTTTGTATATGCTTGAGTGCATGGATTTAATGCATTAAGAGACTTCTTGATATGAACACTGGTATTAAGACCAAATAGATATGAGTGAATGATATTAAATGTGCAAGTGATGCACATGTATGATCTATGAATGAAATATAAGGCAATAATTGCACTTGCCTAGATTGAATGAATACCATGGGTGCATGTGTATATTCCTTATGGAAATATTTGGTAAACAGTTGAAGCTAACTCAATGTTGAGGCCATCACAGATAGTGAAGGATATGCAATAAGAAAGTTGCATGATGTAGTAGTTCATTGTGGAGGAACTGTGTGAAGACTATGTCATGAGAACAGAGTCACAATCTTAACGATTGTTGAGAATTGAGCAGTGGACTGCAAGCTTATATATATATCTCAATTCCCAGCGATCGTTAAGATTCTGACTCTGTTCTCATGACAGAGTCTTCACACAGTTCCTCCACAAGGAATTACTATATGTGTGTGTGTGTGTGTGTGCTTGCAGTCCACTGCTCAATTCTTAGCAATCGTTAAGATTGTGACTCTCTCTCTCTCTCTCTCTCTCTCTATATATATATATATATATATAATTTTGAATACATTCTAAAACAAAATGTATCAGTGGAAGATTAACAAATGAATGTTGACCATTCTAATAACTAAAAGGTAATGTTCAGGATGCATAGGTTCATGATTCATTATGAACAAAAAGTTTGCTATTGGAGCATGTTGATGTATCCAATAGGTTAGGGTGAGTTTAACCAAGACTGTTCAAGGAAAAGAGCAGGAAGATCCTAGCAAGGAGTAGATTGCATAAGCAAAGAAGGAGAAAAGGGGGAATATTTTTCTCACCCTAAAAACTCTGAATTGTTTAACAGATTTGTAAGCTTTAGAAGAGTAGTTGTGGAAACAAGTACAGCTGGAAAAATAAATAAATAAGTAAGTTTGAATTAATAGGCTTGGTTAAGCCATGATAGTAAGGGCAGTGAGGCCTTGGAAAAATAACTCAGTTGGATTGAAAGTCTAGGGTTGTGTAGAAGGAGTTGGACAAGGGAAGAGTTCATTGACCCCTTCCTTGTTGTTTATTGTATTTCTCTCGTACGAGAAATTGATTTACTAATGTAGGTACATGTTTTGGCATAGGGATGATGATGGTTGTATGATTATAGAATACAATTGAAAATTGGATTGTGATTGCACTAGCTAGCACATTAAGGAGTAATGTGGTAGAGTGCATAGAGATATATTGGGGAATATTTGAAAATGTTTTATTGATTTAAATGCTATGATACATGCATTTTTGTTTTACATGACGACTTATATATATGTGTGTGTGTGTGTGACGTATGTCATGTATAAGAAATGATTGGAGTTGTTGGGAAATGACAGCTGCCAATGGTAGATAACCTCTGATAAAGGATAAATACAAGAAGGTGGTTGTTGAAAGATTGTTGAAGGGACTTTGGGAGCCCCATGGAGCACTACTCATGAGGTAAAAATCAGAAAAAGGGTCTTAGCAGCCAGAACATGTATAAAAACGTTCATGCATGTGTGACATAAAGTGTGGAGGGATTTGGTAAGAATCCCCTCTGAAGTACTTTAATTTCTTATTGATGTGCGAATAATTTTGAGTGGCTATTGTATGCCATTGCTACCCAAGCAGGGTAAGATTCAGGAAAGTAGAATATGATCAATGGAGAGAGGGAGTCTATGACGGTCAATGATGAGTTATAATCCTTGCAAGAAAATGCATGAATAAGGAGTACCATGGGTACAATGACCAATCTAGGGAGATTGGGAATAAAGGTGCTCATAGTTAGCACATTGCATGGAATGGATTGAGGAAATGCATGTTTGTATAAGAGGGAAGACAATGGGTTTTCCATTGAGGAAGAAGGACCTTCCAATACTCCACTTGAATTGTGTAGTTGTTAAAGAAAATAAAATTTGGGTGGCCATGAGTGTTGGCACCCTGGTTACTAATGAAGGAAGAATGCTTGGGTGCATTCAAGAGCAACTTTTAGTTTCATATGTGTTGATTTGGGATCATGATCATCCTGTAGAGCAGGAAGCAAAGTCCTGTTGCAATAATGAATGAGAATGATTAAACCCTATGGTGAAGAGGTTGGTTAAGCTCCAACATACCATGACAAGGTGCTTTCCATAAGTGTAGCAAACTTAAACCTAATGTAAGGGAACATTGGGTATGATTGTAGCCATGAATATTGGCACATGGATTGAAGTCATTTCACAATTAAGATTGCATTGGGAAAATTTAGTGTGTTGAAAGGATGCATATGTAAATAATGATATATCATTTTGTCTTATACCCCTGAATAGATGAAAATGATTTGGACTGTTGGTATGCATAGTTTTGAAAATATAACGTGCAGGAAAACTGACAATTTGTTTGGCTGAGGAATGTTGAAATTACAAGAAGAAAAGGGTATTGGATATGGAAGCGTTGTAAGCCCATAAGGAAGACCAATTGTTTGTTGAGCCAAACTGCTATGGGAAGAAGAGGCCCATACTTGGGAATCTGGTTCCTGTGAGGAACAGATTTGAAAATAAATGTGGAATTTAGAAAGCTGTGGGTGACATATTTGCAAGAAAATTTCAGAGCCAAGTTGAAGGAAGCATCTTTTACAAGAGTGAAAAACGTCACTGTTGTCGTACATGAAAATTAGGGCTTTTTGATGGTAAAGTTTTTCAGCCCCAAAACCATCTAGAAAAGTGCGCCCTCCCTAAGGATCACTTTGGCACTCTCAGCACACCTTTTCAGTGGTTGGATCTCCCGGAAAGTGAAACCTTAGTTTCACAAGGTACTAGAAGTACCAGAAAACCAGTGTACCAGAAGTACCAGAGTACCAGAAGCACCAGTCCAGAAATCCGCAGATCAAATTTGGAGGAGAAAAAGTTGGATTTTCTCATATCCAAACACCAAGCTACTCGCCTCAACCAAGTGCACCTCCTGGTAAGTTCAGATTTTGATTTTGAGCACTTTCATTTTTCGGTCATTTTCCTAGCTCCAGGTAAAGATGTCTGCAAGCATTAAGCTTGTTGACAAGATAGAAGGAGTGGAAAACTTCCGTTCCTAGAAGTATAGGATTGGCATCATTCTTGAAGAGAATGACCTAGCAAGATTTTTCAAAGAAGAAGTATCGGAACCCACTGATGTTGCAGAAAAGGCAAAGCACCAAAATGACACAATCAAGGCCAAAAGAATCATTGCAGATTCAATCAAAGACCACTTGATTCCTTATGTGTCATCTAAGAAGACCCTGAAAGAAATGTTTGATGCCTTGACCAGACTATATGAAGGAAACAACATAAACCATAAGATGAATCTAAGAACTCAACTAAAGAATACAAGGATGCAGAAAGGAGAAACGATTCATGAATACTTATCCAGAATCTCAGAATTCAAAGAACAGTTAGAAGCTATTGGAGATACCATAGACGAAGACAAAC
>ML780863.1:1188694-1203288 GCA_009831015.1 Picea engelmannii | reverse complement strand
TTAGGGTTTCAGAGCCGAGGGTTGGCGTCATGTATTAGCAGGTGGTTTATACATTTCAACTCGTTCACCGACTTGTGTATCGCACCTTCCAAACACACAAGATTTTCCATCGACAGAGGTTGCACGAGTCGTTCGCCTGGGTACCCTGGTAAGCATCATACCGTATCAGTCCTGCACGATTGGATCCAACACGTTAACGGTATCGGAGACATATGCATCTATTTTCCACTGATAACGCATAGACTATGATCCAAAATTGAACTGGCAGTATTCGATGCGGATGCTCATATGATTCATATATCGTGTTTTTGTAGTTTTTTTTATCAACCAATTATATCATTGACTTTTATTGTATTTTCATATTAGAAGAGTAGTACTATTTTGTTTTTTTCAATAAAAAAAAAATAATACTTCAAATTTACAAGGATGTTTAAAGTTTATATATGTAAAGTTTAATTTTAAAAAGATGTTAAAATTGTATATATGTATTTTCAATTTTGTTTCTCATTTTCTAATGGAATATTTATGGATATTAAAGTTTCATTATTGTGTTAAATATATTCATATAATTATTAACATGAATTAAATTAGTAATTTTAATATTGTAGTTGTTGCAATAGGAGAAACATTGTCCTTGATTCAACTTCAATTTTATTGAAATAAAATTTAAAATGTATCAATATCTCTATACATTGTAATCTAAAATATTATATATATATATATATATATATATATATATATATATATATATATTATTGTCGCATTCAAGTTTCCTATAAATTTGAGGGAAACTTCTACTCGTATCCACTTTTCCACTTTTCAGAAACTAGTGCAACATAGTTTAAGACTCATTTTCCTTTCTCTTTTGATTATCATATATTAAAATAAAATCTAAATTCAAACCATTTAAATTAATTTGAATTTACATTTTAAATGGTGGAAAAAGAATTTTAACTTAAATGACTTACGTTAAAATCAACTAAATTTACAATAACAAACTTTATCAATTTCATGTGGGTGGCCAGAAAACCATTTTGCAAACCTCTTGCTTACGATGTTGGAGGAACTTTTAAATCTTCACAACTTGCTCTTACGAAGTTGGATTGGAATATTGTCTTTTGCGCTGAGAAGAACGTGGAGAGGCACTTCCAGCGGTCCAACTAATTGTGTCATACTAACATCTCATCTACGTAACAATCGATGCGGTCGGTTTGGGTGAGAAACCCTAGGTGATTCATTTTGGCACTTTTGGGCATCAGATTTTAATTCCACAAGTTATGTTGGAATCACAATGACAAAAATCATATGATTGGCCTGTTTCCGAATATAAAAATTCGCTTTAACAAATGCCAAAAAATTGTGCTCAAAGGCATTTTTTAATGAAATTTTGGGTCCCGCTTTCGCTGCTACTTCGCCCAAATTAAATTTCGTCAATTCTTATGTCATATGTGATGCATAGGTTCCTAGTTCGTCCATTGAAATTGAGGTGATGTGTCAATAGAATGAAATTATAAATCCATCAAAACAACTCACTAACGTTTGAGGTGCTTAACACAATTTCGAAGCTGGGAGGACTGGATTTCTTCTAAAGTGTGTTTTAGAGCCACCGCAAGACCAACAGGTGATGTCGTTAACCCATATGATGCTAGACGACACTTTCATGATCACGATTTAGCCATAAAACCAAGAAATGCAAAGTAAACAAGCAGGTTCAAGCTAATGGTGACACAAGCAGGTTCAATTATGATTGTGATTATGAAGAAAATTAGGCGAGGTAGGCAATCAATGACCAACAATCTAATTATGCATGGAGAACTTAGTCATTGGAAATGATAGGAGACTGGTTGATGAGCATACAAAGAAAGATCTGAGTTGGAGGAGGATGAGATAGGTCTCAGAACAAAGGTGTGTCTTGTTGACCAGGTCAGCGTCGGTGAGAGAAAGAAGATCATCGTCGACGTGTTGGGTGATGACGAGGGATCGACATCCTTTTTATGGTACATCGGCAACGAAAGAGGGAAACTTGTTAACAGGCAGTGCGTCGACAGGGGAGAGACGAACCTCGTCGATATGCAGTGTATCAGAGTGAAAGGGAGGAGCGTTGTCGATATGCGATGCCTCGGTGAAAGTGGAAGGAAGTTAGCCGATGAAATGCATGTGCAGGGCTAAGATAATCATGTGAACATTACCAACGTTTCGGTGTTGATCACATGAACTTCGTCGATGATAAAGATGTGTGTCAACGAGGTTTAGTGGGATTTCCCTGGCGCATCATCCAAGTTTGAAGGAAGGCGAATGATGTATTGGAAAAGAAATCATTGGCACGCCAATGTTTAGGTGGAAGAAAGGGTGTGTTTATCGATACACTATGTATCAGCACATGAAGAGGGAACTCGATGAAGTGTGGATCGACGAGTTGAAGTGATCTGAGGAGAAACTAGAAATGGCAAAGTGAGAAGAGAAAGAAGAGAACTTAGGCTTATCCATTCGCACGCGAGAGAGAGAGAGAAAGAGAGAGAGAGAGAGTGCAAGGGTTCTGGTCGAAAATTTTGGAGGGGGGTTCAATTTCTTGTCTTAGAGAGACAATAAGAAAATAAAATTGGGAGGTTGTTGTGCGCACACAACAAATGGAGACAGACTGGGTGAAGCCAAAATATCTGCTAGTCTTTCCTAACCGAAAAGAAGAAAATGTAGAGGATCATAAAATTACTTTTAAGATTAGAAATTCCAGGAATAATGTGTGGCAATTAACTGAAAGATTCCATTGTGGTGGGCTCACTGGTGATGCTTGCATGTCGACTAGTGGAGCTCGTATGTTGTAAATAGAGGATGAGTTATGGTGATATTTATTTCCTTCAACTGAGTCGATGATTCAGGTTGGTATCTTCGTCATGAGGATGATATAGATTTGGGATAAATAAATATTTTCCACCATGTGTGTATATAAATATCTTGCAGGTGTTGCTCCACTTCCCACGAACATCCATAGCCCCGATGGAGTCACTACGACATCAAAAAACTTGTTCCGCTGCCAGTGAGCATCCATAGCCCTGGAGGAAATGTTTGCATGTCCCCTAGTCTGGTCAAACTTTCCTTTCCATTCCTTCTCAATTTATTTATTGCATGCTTAGCATTTAGTGGATGGGGAAAGTTGTGGCTTTTTAGTCTGATGGGAGATGACTTCCAACTTTTGAGATTTATTTGAATATTTGTTGCACCTAGCTACATAAATATATTCCTTTTGGTTTTCAACCTTTAGACTTTGGCACTTCACCCTTCAGGTGAGCAGCTACTTAGTGTGTGGATGGTTCCTCCATTACATAGGATCTGCTTACCAGCCAATATCCAAGGATGACCGATCATTAACCACTATGCTCATTCATGGTTAGATTGTTGTCACAATATTCTAAAACAGTTGTGATTCATATTCAAACAGAGACTACTAATTATGCTCATGAGCTCAGAGGGAGATGCAAGTTGATTCGTGCATGTTTCCAGTGCGAAGGTGCTTCCTTTGAAAGACAAGTAGTGTGAGATGTTTGTATGTCATTAGATACAAATAGGAATAATGAGACAATCAGTAATTTATCTAAGAAAAAATATGATGAGGAAAGAAAAAGAAGAGGATATGTATCCAAGATTATAGAGAACTAAACCCAAGACCCTACTGCAATTGAAAAATAAATCTTGGATAAATGGCGACCAAAGATATGCAGTTAATAAAGAAAGATAAACAGGAAAAGATATTAAGACACATGAGTGTTCCTAGTAGCTTTAAGGATGTTGATGCATTCCAACTAGTAAGAAGTTTGCATCCTCTTGATAAGACTAATCCGTGTGAAAGTTAATACATGTACTATTTCATTCAAATGAACTTTTATACTTCATCATGATTTTCTGAAAGTTTTCAGTTCACTTTTGCATCCTTGTGCTTCAGGGGGCAAGGGTTGTCCAAAACTTCAATTTGTTGTCTACCAGATTTATTTGCTTTAGTCTTGCGAGATTTTCATTTCCTCTCTGTTGAGTTTTGTACCTTGGGAGATGTTCCCCATGTTCTTATGACCTCCTTAGCACATGAGGGAAGGACATTACACTTTGTACCTTGTACTTTTGTCTAATTTCACTTTGACTTTGGATAAAGTGAAATTTAGTCATTTTGGCCTAAAATGACTATTAATTCACAAAGGGGTGAATTAGAGACATAAAGTTGACTTAGGAAACTAAACCCAAAGTGGGTTTGTGAATTAAATGTGAAAGGGGAGATCTCAACCATTGATTAGATGGGAGATGAGATGATCTCAACCCTTCATGTTTTAGGTTTCCTTTTGCTTGTCAAAGAGGGGTGCAAAGGGTGAAGGAGGGTGCATTCTTCATTGTTGATTTTCTCATTGTGAGAGGAGTTCTTCTTGGATGGAGATGAGGTCAGTTTTGTGAGGAGATTTGAGCTAGGGCAGTTTCTTTCATGGAGGGAGGCTTGTCTTGTATGCCATAGCTTATTTACTAGAGAGGTTTTGTTGTTGAAGAGGGCGCATTGCCAGATAGGGGCGCATCAGCAGTTCAAAGACTTCTAGCCATCAGATTGCAGTGAGATCAGTTGCAAAGGGTTTCCATTCAGCATAGCTTCATTGTCGTGGAGGGGTTTCCAGATCTGAGCTCACAGTTGGTAGTTGGAGCAGATTCAGTGGTTTTGGCAGTTTGCATGAGGGGTGCACCATTCTGGGGCGCATCTGTTGATTTCGGGCTTGTATATCAACTCAGTTGGAGTTTCTATTGTATCAGGTTCTTTCATATATTGTGTTTATTGTAACCCTTCTTCTGCTTTCCTCATATATACATCCATATTCCAAACTGGTTTTCCCCGGGGGGGTTTTATCCAGGGTCATGTTGACCAAAAATACCTGTCTACAAATGCATGATTTAGTTTCTTAGATCTGTTCATATTCAACAGTAAACGATGTTTAGGTGTGTTATGTTTATTTTGAGATGCATGTACTAATTTATGGTGACAAAAACGACATGCTTGAGAACCCAAAATCGAGAACATAACCGTAACAAATCATCAAATACTTTTGGACTATTGGTTGTTATAAAACAACAGAAAACAAATTAACTTACAATTGAAACTTAGAGCCTTTCTTTGGTCAAAGACAGATCAAGAAGGCAAGCTGATAGGACCTGGAATTTTCACATGATATCAGAGCTTCGTTGGCTGAATTTTTGGGCAGCTGAGACAACATTTTGAGTGGTTGTCATACACTTCTTTCTGGCATATTTTGAGGACAACCATTGACTCATTCAGTGGTTGTTAGAGGGCATAATTTTTCAGAGGATTGTTGGGCAGTTTTGGACACTTGTCATTAGTCTCTTTTCACACCTACGTAGTAGGAGTGAGACTGATTTGACTTGACCTCTTTTCACACCTATTTTGTTAAGAGTGATGTCAGATCACACTTGTCTCTCTTCACACTTGTGTTGACAGGAGTGAGACAGTGTTTTCCTCGGCAGAGTCAGCATCAGTTGGGCAGTGCAGTTTGGCAGACATGTCAGCATCTCAGATGCGAGTTGAGGACAGGCTAGCAGGGGCTAGAAATTGGTCACCTTGGAAGGCAAGGATGGTCTTTGTCTTAGAGGACCTCGAGCTTGAGATATAGTCAAGGAAGTTGTTCCCCCCATTCCTGTCACTGTTCCCGTCTTGGTGGAAGAGTTCAGGAAGAAGAACAACAAAGCGAAGAGGACCATTTGTGACGCAGTTTGTGGCCATATCATACCCCATTTAACAGGGAAGGCTTGTGCATACGATATGTGGGCATCTCTATGCAAGTTGTATGAGATCTCCAATGAGAACCGAAAGATGATTCTTCGTGAATGACCCTAACTCTTTGGTGAGGCAAGCTATGAATAGCTTCACCAAAACGTGGGGTCCATTTGTATGTGGCATAGTTTCCAGGGAGGTCATACCTACATGGGAGAGGATGTGGGATGACTTCATCCAGGAGGAGATTCGGTTAGCAACCGAGGCTTCAAGACAGCGGTAGCAGCAGATTGGTCAGGGTGAGGAGGATCTTTCTCTTTGGACAAAGGGAAAGAAGAAGGTCGATCGTGGGGGTCGACAAGGTCCCAAGTTTGGGGCCCTACCATAAGGGAGTGGAGGAGGAGAGAGCAGCAGTCGTTAGGGCAGTGGTCAGAAGAGCTATATGAGCAATGCTTTTTTTGTAAGAAGTTTGGGCACTATGTTAGACAGTGCCCGAACTGGAAGAAGAAGAAGGGTGGTATCACAGCTATAACAAAGGAGATTGACTTTCAGACACAATTTCAGAGAGAGTGTGCTTTCCTCACATGTTGCACTTTAGTTGAGACGACACCCAAGATCTGGTATATTGATAGTGGGGCTTCGAGCCACATGACTGGATATCGAGAGAATTTTTTCTGATCTCAGAGACACTGAGGTCAGAATTGAGATTTCTCTTGGAGATGACAGAGTTTTCACAGTTGCAGGGGTTGGCACAATTTCTTTTCGGAGAGATGGCTTGCCACCTATATCATTCACGAACGTTCTTTATGTCCCTGGCATGAAGAAGAATCTGATATCAGTTTCCACCCTCTAGGATAGAGGTCTTGAGGTGACATTCAGAGGCACCTAGGTACTTATTCATCCTCGGGGTTCTCCACGTGCCTCATGATAGGTGATTGGAGTGAGAGAGGGGAAATTGTTCAGATTTCTTTTTCAGCCACTTCATGCATTGGCAGCAAGAAATGATAGCAGCAGACAGTTATGTGAGTTATGGCATCGTAGGATGGCCCACCTACATCATGGGGCTCTTGGAGGACTAAGAGAGGTTGTGACCAGAGTGCCACAGATCAGCATAGAGCATTAGGATGTTTGCATAGGGTGTGCGCTTGACAAGTTTTCCAAGGCATCGTTCCCCAACAGTGACACTAGGTTAGCTGGGATATTGGATTTAGTACACATGGATGTGTGTGGGCCCATGACTCGGAGGTCCTTGAGTGGTTGTGAGTATTATCTCACATTTATTGATGACTACTCGAGGAAGACTTGGATCTATATCTTGAAGGCCAAGAGTGAGGTCTTCACACGGTTCCAAGGGTTCAGAGCTCTTGTGGAGAACCAATCGGGAAAGAGGATCAAAGTCTTGTTGTGGTTGGATAACGGGGGAGAGTATTCCTCGAGACAGTTTGTAGACTTATGTGCACAGCATGGCATCAGAAGACAGATGATCGTACCTTACAACCCCCAGCAGAACGGGGTTTCCGAGAGGAAGAACCCGACCATTATCGGTGTAGCAAGATCTATGGTGCATGATCAGAGTTTGCCTTTGTATTTGTGGGCAGAGGCATGTGCTACTGCAGTTTACCTGCAGAACAGGAGCCCCCATAGGATTTTGGGGAAGATGACTCCTGAGGATGCCTTCAATGATAGGAGGCCCGATGTCGAGCACATCAGGATATTTGGGTGCTCGACTTTCTCTCATGTCCCCTTGGAGAGGAGGACAAAGCTAGACCCCACAGCCCAACAGGGGATTCTCGTTGGATACTTAGAGGTGTTGAAAGCTTATCGCATTTACATTCTACCACTTAGGAAAGTGGTGGTGAGCAGAGATGTTATATTTGAGGAGGATAGGGATTTTGCAAGATCTCTTGAGTTGAGAGTTGGAGTTGAGGATGATGTAGAGTTGCTAGTTGCAGTCTCAGAGGGAGCACAGCCTCAGTCGTCAGGTACACCAGTATCAGGGGTGACAATATCACCATGCACAACTTCAGGGACACAGTCAGAACATGTTCAGTCATATGGGGCACAGTCTTCAGAGGGAGTACAGTCTTCAGGATCTTAGAGTGTTGAGACGAGTCCAGAGGCAGTTACTCTTGGGCAGAGAGGCCTTACTTCTCTGTTGACCACTTCAGGGAAGAGGATACCTAGATGGTTTTAGGAGACCCTGAAGGAGGCCAAGGAGAATGTAGGGGAGCCCAAGAGCCATATCAGAGAGAGCATGCCACCGGTCAGATTAGGAGCATATTTGGCACTAGTGACGAGTATTAGGGATACTGAGCCACAGACTTTTGCGCAGGCAGTTGACCATCAGGTCTGGAGAGAGGCCATGGTTGAGGATTATGACTCCATTGTGTGCAATGATGTCTGGGATGTGGTTCCGAGGCCAATGGAGAAGTCAGTTGTGACTTCCAGGTGGTTGTACAAGACCAATATTGTTGCAGATGGCAGTGTGGAGAAACACAAGGCCCATTTTATGGCACAAGGCTTCTCACCGATTGAGGGAGTCGATTATGACGAGACTTTCTCACCAGTTGTGAGATACACTTCTATCAGGACTATCATTTCCATAGCAAAATAGATGGGTTGGCGCATTCATCAGATGGATGTGAAAACCGCATTTCTGAATGGATTTATTGAGGAGGAGGTGTACATAGATCAACCATAGGGTTTTGAGGTGAGTGACAGAGAAACTTATGTGTGTCCTCTATGGAAGGAACTATATGGTCTGAAGAAAGCTCCCCGATCTTGGTATTCACGGATTGATACTTATTTGCTTCAGATGGGCTTCGAGAAGAGCGATGTTGATCCGAACCTCTATTTCATCATTAGGGGTGAGGACATGCTCATTCTCATTTTGTATGTGGATGATTTATTCATTACTGGAGCCAAGGATCTCATAGCTGAGTGCAAGTTGGGACTTGCATCAGAGTTTGAGATGAGTGATATCGGATTGATGCACTACTTTCTGGGTATGGAGGTATGGCAAGAGGAGAGTCACATATTTCTCAGGCAGGGGAAGTATGCAGCAGATATTTTGAGCAAATTTCAGATGGAGCACTGCAGACCCATGTCTACACCTCTAATCACCAATTGGAAGAAGCTTAGCGCTTCAGATAGCCAGTTGGTGGATGCCACAATATACAGGCAGTTGATCGGTTCACTTATGTATCTAGTTAACACCAGACCAAATATATGTTTTGCCGTGAACACACTCAGCCAGTACATGGTTGAGCCGAGGAGTGTTCACATGGTTAGGGAAAAACACGTCTTGAGATATGTTGTTGGGACAGTGGACTATGGTCTAGACTATGTCAGGGGATATGGAATCAGTTTGGTTGGCTATACATATTCAGACTAGGCAGGATGTGTTGCTGACAGGAAAAACACCTTAGGGTGGAAAAGCACCTCAGGGTGGAAAAGCACCTTAGGGTGTTGCTTCAGCTTGGGGTCAGGACTTGTTTCTTAGTTCAACCGGAAGCAAAAGTCAGTTGCTTTGATTTCGGTCGAGGCAGAGTATATGGTGGCCAGTCAGGCCAGTTTCGAGGCCATTTGGCTTCGCAAGATGCTGGTTGGTTTATTCGGTCAGGAGATGTCTCCAACTGTCATTCACTGTGATAATCAGAGTTGCATAAAACTCTCTGAGAATCTAGTGTTTCATGACCGGTCGAAGCATATTGAGATCATGTACCACTTCATTCGTGACTGGATTCAGAGAGGGGCAGTTCAGTTGTAGTATATATCTATAGATGACCAAGTAGCAGATATTCTCACCAAGGCCCTGCCACGGGGCAAGCATGTCTATTTCAGAGACGAGATGGGCCTGGTGAGGAACACCTTCCTCGGTAAGAGGGAGTGTTGAGTTTTGTACCTTGGGAGGTGTTCCCCATGTGCTTATGACCTCCTTAGCACACGAGGGAAGGACATTACACTTTGTACCTTGTACTTTTGTCTAATTTCACTTTGACTTTGGATAAAGTGAAATTTAGTCATTTTTGGCCTAAAATGACTATTAATTCACAAAGGGGTAAATTAGAGACATAAAGTTGACTTAGGAAACTAAACCCAAAGTGGGTTTGTGACTTAAATGTGAAAGGGGAGATCTCAACCATTGATTAGATGGGAGATGAGATGATCTCAACCCTTCATGTTTTAGGTTTCCTTTTGCTAGTCAAAGAGGGGCGCAAAGGGTGAAGGAGGGTGCATTCTTCATTGTTGATTTGCTCATTGTAAGAGGATTTCTTCTTGGATGGAGATGAGGTCCATTTTGTGAGGAGAGTTGAGCTAGGGCACTTTCTTTCATGGAGGGAGGCTTGCCTTGTATGCCATAGCTTATTTACTGGAGAGGTTTTGTTGTTGAAGAGGTCGCATTGCCAGATAGGGGCGCATCAACATTTCAGAGACTTCTAGACATCAGATTGCAGTGAGATCAGTTGCAGAGGGTTTTCATTCAACATAGCTTCATTGTTGTGGAGGGGTTTCTAGATCTAAGCTCACAGTTGGCAGTTGGAGCAGATTCAATGGTTCTAGCAGTTTGCATGAGGGGCGCACCATTATGGGGCGCATCTATTGATTTCGGGCTTGTATATAAACTCAGTTGGAGTTTTTATTGTATCATTTTCTTTCATATATTGTGTTTAATATAACCCTTCTTCTGCTTTCCTCATATATACATCCATATTCCAAACTAGTTTTCCCCGGGGGGGTTTATCCAGGGTTTATCATGTTGACCAAAAATACCTGTGTCTACAAATGCATGATTTAGTTTCTTAGATCTGTTCATATTCAGCAGTAAACGATGTTTAGGTGTGTTATGTTTATTTTGAGATGCATGTACTAATTTCTGGTGACAAAAATGACATGCTAGAGCACCCAAAATCAAGAACATAGCCGTAACAAATCAACAAAATACTTTTGGATTGTTGGTTGTTATAAAACAACAGAAAACAAATTAATTTACAGTTGAAACTTAGAGCCTTTCTTTGGTCAAATACAGACCAAGAAGGCAAGCTGATAGGACCTGGAATTTTCACACTCTCCACTTCTTCCAGCTCCAAAACTTATGCTACAACATGATATGTTCGATTAACCATAGTTCTAATTGTGCATGTGCATGCTTCATGATCAATTGAAATTCTCTGAATACGTGAGTTTTCCTTAGACATTGTCCTTCTTTTCAAAAGAATATATCTTTCCCTGGTCAAAATATGTTTGGGAATCTTCCCTTTGGGCAGCAAATGACTAAATTTGTGACGATCATTGGCTCTTCCCTAAAGAAGTGTGTTTGAGAACCATTTGATTGATTGGTATTTCCGAGATTAAATCTCATTTGAGGAAGATCAGGGGAAGATTGAAACTTGATGCTTGTCTATAATGACTTCGATGATTCTGTTGAATAAAGACCATCCCGAGCAAGGTTGCGAACAGTCAATGTAATTTCCTTAGCTTGGTTTTCATCTTTTCCTATTTGTAAAGTGTTCCTCAACGAGTATTATTTCAATATCTTAGATAACCAGATGTCTAACTCTCAACATCAGGGTAAATGTTGTTGAAACAAGTTAATCTTGCAGTTGAACTTCTCAAAGAATTATTGCACATGGTTTCCTCATGAAGATGGACGAAAACTAGGGTTGAGCCAAGATTTTAGTTAAACAAAAATGAAAAGCATTAAATGAAAAGAAAAAAGATTTGTTGAAAGGAAAATTAAACTAAAGCAAACCTTAATGAAGTGCAAACTAGACTAATCACAACTAATGGTGTTTATTGAAGCAACCCAGACAAATCCAAATCTATGTTATTCAAACATCTAAAATATGCATGAAGAAAGGTAACTGTGCTAATTATATTCCTACTCTATCCTACATTGGATGAAAGAAGACTAAGTGTAAGCGTAGTGCCAATGAAACCAATCAAGTAACTCCAAACCTGCAACCACATGTTCATTGAAGGCCAACTACAAAGAATGAAGCAGTAAGGGATGAAATATAGTCAGGATTGACTCAAACAAGTTCCCACTCACCAAGTTATTAGTTGTGATACATGTAGATATGTAAGCTTCCTCCAACCCATCATAGAATTTACAATGATTGTCATATGACTGTAGGAAGGAGATAGAAAGTGAGTGATATACCTGATGAGACTCATAAGTGAAATTTACATGCAATGTACTTTGTGAGAGAGTCTTAGATTGGGTGGCATCGTTCATTCCAGGGGTCGAAGTAAGACACTAAGCATCTGTCATAATCATTGGTTGAAATTGAAGTGCTTCATTATTGATGCAAATCTCCCTGGGTCCAAATTTCACATACTTTGCATGCTGAGAGGAGAGATGATAGTTGATTGTTCGAGGGAAATGTTGAGCGAAATGTAACTCCAAGCTTTCTCCTATGACATCAGTGAAATCATGCAAGGAGTGTCGAAGCGTTGAAATAACATCCAAGGGCGAGTGATGCACTTGCTCCTGAGGATTAATAAGTAGTTTTAGAGAAGATTTAGATAACAGAGGTTCTTGGATGGACTCGATATTTCTTGTGCCTTGTATGGTAATGGGTTGTACATTCGATATGATTTCTTCATGGAGATCCTAGAAGTCGTTATGCTCTGCACACTTTGTATTTTCTGCAATTAACATCTGTGCATAAAGGTTAGAAATTCCAGATTGTGTAGGATTAGCGAATGATAGGTTAGTACTCACATTCAATTATGGAACAGAAAAGTATTCATAAAAAATAAGGTTATCAATATCAAATTGTCATTCAACATGTTTCAAAAATCTAGATTGTGAAGGAATGATAACATTATGTGTTATAGATGGACTTCTATTAAGAAAGAATGATTGATCGATCAGGGTTGGGCACTCTTCTTGTTCTAGTCTATCATCAAATGTTTCATCATTAAAAGATCAGTGTGAAGAGTGTACTGCATGATAAACAAATGGGTGTTCATGCGGGTAATTATCATCAAACAGATTTATACATAGTGAATGAAGATCTTTGGATTTTGAAAATGATGGGACTTCTTCAATGAGGGATTCGTCACTGACCAAAGTATATTCATGATTTTCTGAAGGGGATATAGTTGATGGTTCACACTCTGGGGCTAAGGGGTCTAATATTTCTGATAAGGATTCATCCGTAGTCGTGACAAAGTGTTGGTTAGATATCGTGTACCCCCTATCTTTCGTGATCAAATCTGAATCTTGTGGGCGAGAGATGGATTGATCATCCAGATCACACCCTTCAGAAATATAACTAAGATATGAAAGCCAATTAAGGATTTGTTGGACTGAGGGTTTTTCTTTTCCAGGAAATCTACAATAAATCTGCATAACTCTTAGAAAGAATTTATCCATGGATTTGTTTCCGAGCCTACGTATTTCTACAAGTTCATCAAATAGTTATGTGTAAACACAATTTACACGAGCATCGATAAAAACTTCTATGAATTGTTTCCAGCTATGAATCGATTTCGTCGGCAACATCCTAAACTTGGTTTTAATTCACCCTTCGAATGTGAGGATGAATAGTCAACATGTTTCATTTTCTTGAACAATCTTCAGATTTCGTCGAGGGGTGAAATCATGAAGATGGGTTACACTTTTGTTTGTTTTATGAGAAAAAAAACTGTATTTTCACAAGTTCTTCAACTTTCGGCATACAAAAGTATTTTTTTTATTTAGAATTTCACTTTACAGTAAAAACAAAACTTGTGAATAATTTTGTTAGCTTTCCAATGACTATTTTTCAAAAAAAAATTATCACGATTTGATATGTCAATTTGACAATTGTTTAACAATATGTTCATTAAACATGAAATGAATGATAATGTTACTTTTTTCTACAACAATGTATCTATTATTAAACTTATGTTTTTAAGAAACGAAATATACTGCAACAATCTACAGAGACTCTATTTTATTATGACTATAATTTTGAATCTAACGGATGAATATTATAATTTCTAGAATTTTTTGAAGTTGACCAAGCTGAAAACATTGCAGATTTTAAACACATGTTTTTCTACACCTTGTATCTAAATTAATTTTTCCTTAAAACTAAAATCTAAATAAACCCTTTTGAAAAGAACAGTTTAAGGATTATGAATATAATTTTTTCTAAATTTTTCATTGTATATTTTTAGAGATACCGATATTTCATTTTACTGAATCATAATGTCTGCTGAAAATATTATGCAGTGATTTTTTTTTTAAATTAAATAAAATTAGATAAAAATAAAGAAAATGAAAACAAATTATAGGAATTGAAAATAGATTCTATTTTGGAAATGTTGGTGTCATTTTCGAAACCAAATTCTCAGTATTTGCAGGATTCCGCAACCTCCAAAGTTCAGGTAAGCTTGGGGCAATTCTCTGGTTTTTGCTTTCAATCCCAATTTCATGTTTTCGGCCGAAATAATCTTTCGTCCGAAAACATATTATTTCGGCCGAAAGACTAAATTCTAACAGAAACTGTCAAAA
Organism: Picea engelmannii; assembly: GCA_009831015.1. Taxonomy (NCBI): domain Eukaryota; kingdom Viridiplantae; phylum Streptophyta; class Pinopsida; order Pinales; family Pinaceae; genus Picea; species Picea engelmannii. The sequence goes on along the minus strand of ML780863.1, from coordinate 1,189,027 downwards.
CTAAATGGTTTTCAAGGTTTGCGGCCGAAAAAAAACTTCTTTCGGCTGAAATCCTGTTGAACGAATTCCGTTGGTCAGAAAAAATGAAAAGACCTGTCGTATCGTTTCATTTCGTGCCAAATGTATAAATAGGCTTTCCGCCGAACACATTTAACACAATTCATCGGATGGACAGACAGATATGAACTTGGGGATAGGGATTTCAAAGCATTTCTATTACTGATTGCAGTTGTATTCTTTTCTTTCTTTATTTCTTCCCTCTGTTCCATAGGCTTAATCAGAGGATCGATATCGATACATGATGGTTTTCTAGAGCACCTAAACAAAGTTTCG
>ML780863.1:1107061-1173224 GCA_009831015.1 Picea engelmannii | reverse complement strand
TATATTAGACTTTATTATCCAAAATGAACTATTCGTTATAATTATTCCTTTAGTCAAAGGGTCACTACAATTGGAAAAGACCACCAAAGTGGGAGATTGGTTCCTTTTTTAGGAGTTTACAATGATAAGAGTCTATGGTTTGGAAGAGAATCCATATCAAAAGTGAGTGTTGAATTTGGTAGAGAAGTCATATCAAGATACTGAAAAAAGTGAAATTCATTCAGTTACTGACTAAAAAGCCAAGCATATTAAATTAAATATTGATCGGATGAATTTCAAGGAAAAACCAAATCTACACAAGTAGGCGCAAAGACTAAACATTCAGCCATGAATCAATCAACTCAAAGATAAATAGGGGATAGATAACAGAGAAAATTCTTATCCTTCACTCATCATCCATGCACAAAAAAACGGGGCATTTGAATCTATAGGTCTTTAAACACCGAAGTGATAATCGTCGATTCGGATTCTGGCCGACTGTTCAGGCACACACTGATGACTAGAGGGATAAGGGATGAAAGATAAAAACAAAATCTTTTCATAATAATCAATAAAACCCACACAGAGAAGTCATTGAAATCAGAAGTTTGGTTCGCCAAGGGACTGTCATTCAACTCATAGGTTTATCATTCACAATGCATAGTCTATCAATAAAAATGCAGAGATGTACCCAAGTTCAAGCAATTAAAAACGCAGAGATAAATTGAAGTTTTAATCAATCAAGTCGCAAAGTTACTCGCTCATAAGAAGGCGCAAAGACTAGACATTCAACCATTAATCAATCAACTCAAAGATAAGTAAGGGGTCCATAGACATCATGACAAATTCTTATCCTTCAATCATCATCCATGCATAGAAAAGCAGGGCATTTGAATCTATAGGTCTTTAAACACCGAAGTGATGACCGTTGATTCGGCTCCTGGCCGACTGCTCAAGCACGGACTGATGACTAAAGGAATAAGTGACAGAAGATAAAACCACAATCTTTTCATAATAATCAATAAAACCCACACATAGAAGTCATTGAAATCAGAAGTTAGGATCGCCAAGGGAAATCAACTCAAAACAACAGCGATGGGATGATAGATGCGAGATGGAATTAAGGGTGTAAAAGGACCTGGGTGATTCCAAGTCAATTGAGGATCACATTTGGGATTCGATATGTGATTCCTTGTTTCCTCACATAGTTCCTACCATGTTTAAATTATAATAATTCAATTTTAAAGATGGATGAATGTTGAATTATTACTCTTTCTTTAATGAAGATTATTTGAAGTTTGATTTACTTTATTTATTTGTATGCATGATTAGTTGTGAACATTTTAAAAATATGCATTAGGAACATCTCTTGTTATTATCGTCTACGTGTGGGATATGTGTGTGCTAGCTATGCCTAAATATCCAACACACATTAAATATTATGGTTCAATAAACACATTAGTTACTAATGTCTAGGTTATTAATGAATTATTAATAAGTTGTCAATTTGAACTTATATTATATGAATATAAATATCATCAATAAGATAAGCATTCAATAACTTTGGTCAATATGTGTGAAGTAATATTATATGAATATAAATATCATCAATAAGATAAGCATTCAATAAGTTTKGTCATCAMTATAAGTAATTTTTAAATTGTCTTCAATATTAAGTWGTATTAAGATGAGGTGGRGCAAATGGAGMAAATGTAATATTGGGAGGCTTTGTTGGAGTTAKAAATCTAGATTGAGAVCAATCATGACAATAATTTCAAATGTAAGTGCATCATARCCTATTGTAAASATAGTAATGTKAGTTTTAATGGGATATATATTTTGAAGAAGATGCAATTGAGTGAGTCTTAATTGTCACAAAATTGATGAAAATTTACCTTCTTTATATTGAATTAGTTTGAAATTTTAAAACTTTAATACTTTAACTTTATAACCTTTCTTCATTAACTTTATATTTATATACCCATTTTAATAATTATACTATGTTTCATTTACCTAGAACTATTTATAAATAGGATAACAGATATGGTCACACGAAGATGTTAATACATCCTTATATTCATTCTTATAGATGTCACAAAGTCATATATAGGTGTGTGTCCTTTATAGATGGACATATGGAAAGGACTTGTTAAGTGTCATATATATTACACTATAAAAAATTGTCACAATAGATCATATCATAGTTTCTAAAATCAATTATATGTAATGTTTTGTTTTAAAATCAGATTTAATTTACTATTTGGATAAGAAAACAACATAAAATGCTTAAGAAAATAACATACCAACCATGAACAAAATTAACATACCAATCATGAACAGAATTAACAGAATTAATTATGTTATATTTCTGTCATATTTAATTCAGATTTAATTCTGTTAATTCTGTCATTTTTCATAAAATGACAACAAATCCAACAAAGATCATAAACACACATCAGTTTAGATATGTATTACTCTTAGTTATTACTCTTAGTTATAACAACATATCAAACACACATCATAGAACATGAACAAATCTTCTTGTATGAGTCATAACCCTATATTATGTTGAGATCATATAGATGCGTAGAGTAGATTATCATAAGTTGAATGTAAAGGATGTTGTTGTATTTGTATTACTACTGAGTTAGAACCAATCCCATAAATATGAAAAGGTATAAGAATTGCATACATGTAATATATGAGCACAACCAGTATAGGTCTTATTCATATCCTATACTAGGAGTAGGACCCTAATCAATAAGAATGCAACATCAATGTCATTATGAACGAATATGATGGAATTACTTCTAACCAAAGAATGTAGTGTAATTCAGTTTGTTCACAGGACTTGTTGTGGTCTCATATCATATTAGTTCATTACTTCGTCATGTTCAACCCTATACGTTAGTTGGTATGATTACAACAGGTTCGATTCATGGTTCTGTACACTTCCTTTATCCCTATTGTTTCCATGATTGTAATTTTTAACTAAAAATTTAAATTAGCAATACTATTAAGAGAGAAGTGGAGTTTTTTTCAACGGTGTACTTGTTTTTCTCCTATTGCAGCAACTACTATAGACATATTTTTGTATTTCAATCTTTTTGTTAGGTCTGTTAAATATTTTGATATGTACTAGGTCCTTTATGGTGATGTTTCTTTACAGTTGTTGTCAGAGTCTAATTTTTTTTTAGTTTGGGAACTATTCAGGGTAGTGGTGGCCCTGTAGTAGTCATGCTTAGTCCTTGGTCTCACTATTTATAGTTAGAATAGCTAGTTTGTGTCCTGCCCTAAAGTTTACAGTCTCTTCAGGCCTCTGTCTATTTTCTGCAACTTTTTCTATTTGCTTAGCAGTTGTATGGATTTCCTATGGAACTGGGCCTTTGTTACTAGTTGTAGATCTACTTATCTTGTTGCTTGAGGTACTACATGGACATGGCCGAATATGGCCATGTCCATGTACATTGACATGCCCGAATTTGGGCATGTCCCTATACATGGACAGGGCCATATTCGTCATTGTCCATGGACAGGGATAGGGACAAGTCCAAATTCGGGTCTGCCCCTATACATGGACAAGGTCGAATAAGGCTCTGTCAACATTCTAAACTCAAAATTTTAACTAAAAATTTAAATTTTCTAAAAATTAAACATTTAAACATATTTCAAATTCGACCCTGTTTAAAAATTTTAAATTCGGCCCTGTTTAAAAATTTAAAATTCGACCCTATTTAAAAATTTAAAATTCATCCCTGTTTAAACATATTTGAAACATGTTTAAAAATTTAAAATTTAAACATAAGGGACAGAGCCATATTCGATCCTGTCCATGTACAGGTACAGGCCCGAATTCGGGCCTGTCACTGTACATGGACATGGTCGAATAAGGCCATGTCTATTGGATTACTGAGAGGGGGGGTGAATCAGTAATAGAGCAATTTAATCCTTTTTAACGATATAATCCAAGTGTTATATCAATGAAGCATTATCATCCAATAACTGCAGAGTAAATAAGCAATGAACAAATGAACAAACATACACATACACAGTACACCGGTGTTTTACGTGGAAACCCAAATCGGGAGAAAACCACAGAATGATTTTTCTTATATGTCTTGAAGAATTACATTCATTGGAAGCACCAACTTCCTTTGTTTTTCAGCTGCAACTGGAAGGAGGCTCCAACCCCCTAGTTTCTCAGGCTACAACCTGAGGGAAGCTCTAACTCCCCAATTCTCTAACTACAACTAGAAGGAGGCTACAACCCCCTATGTTCTCTGGCTACAATCAGAAGGTGGCTACAACCACCTGCCCTTGCCCCGTCTTGCACCTTGAAGTAGAAGTAGAATGATGGAACCACTGGAAACCTCTCACTGTGAGATATACCGTTGTAAACCTGTACCAATAAATCTAAACCATGCATCAACATGTACCTCAACCTGTAATCAACCTGTACCATAAACAAGTGCATCAACCATGCACCAACCTGTACCATAAACAAGTGCATCCAACCATGTACCAAGTATGTACCAATCATCTGTCAACTACTCATCAACTACGACTCATCAATATGTACCAACATCATCAACTATACACCTCATGTATGTGCCAACTCATCAACCACTTGTCTCAACAATGTACTCAACATGTACCTCAACCAAAAGCCCTCATCAATTTCATCATACAAATCTGATTTGTAGCTCTGTAATAGACCTGGGTTATATGATCACATCCCAACAAACCTTACTTAACTTCAACAACAAGAGACTAGCATTTTCATCAAACTTTTCTTTAGTCTCATATGCCTAGTTTTGGATTAGTCAATAGCCCTAACTTGAAGTAATCATAACTTTGTACATGTAATGTATAAAGATCTGAAACTGATACACAATGTTATTCAGTGTTTTTTATGCAATTCCTCCAGGTTTCACTACTTGTAACCTCTCAGAAAAGGAGTTATAGAAAAAATGGCATACCTTGTTGGATTCTGGCTTATTCTAGAGAGTGACCTTGTAGAGCATGCCCCGCATGGAATATTTGTTGAATTGATATGAAAATGTTACACATCATACTACAAAATGTACCCTAACCAAAAAATTTGTTTTCACTGAATTTGGATCTTTTATGAATAATTTATGACGTTTGTACCCGAAACATCTGTTTTTGACTAGTTTCAGGACTAGCCACAAACCCTATTTTCCACGGAGTGTAACTCCAAAAATACAATGACCCACAAGCTAATTTTTTTACCACAGATACTTGGATATGTTTTCTCAATGGAATAGCAATTTCAGGGTCTGAATCATTATAGAAAAAAATTTATAGTGAAAATGGTGAGATGACCTGTAAATAACATACCTTAGAAAGCACCATCAAAAGAATTTATCCTTCCTTGCATTTCGGCCTTCTTTTCTTCACCTTCCCTCAGAATTTAGGCTTATATATCCTTGGTTACCTCAAACACCTATAGATATTCAATATGCTCAAGTGTGATTTAAATGAGAGAGCCTTGCCTCTTATTTATACTCTCCAAGTAGCTTCCTTAAAAACATCTTCTAGGTCACTTGGCCCCACTTTCCTTATTTTAGAGTTAACCCACTTCTAATTTCTCCATTAAATTTATTATTGAAATAATTTATTTTGTATTCACTTTGAATTATAATACACTCATTACTTCACTTTATTATTTATCTTTTAAAATCTCTTAAACCACTTTGACTTCTTTGACCTTTTGGGACTTCTAGATGACATATGAGGGTCATCCAACTTCGTAAGGCCATAACTCTCAAACCGTGAGGAGTTATGTGACATTCCACATACCACCATAAATGGAATGACATGTACTATCCATATAGAATAGTATTATCTGAAAATATATCATAACTCATATCGTTATCCATCAAACAAACTTGGGTCCATTACCCAAACCTGGGGTCTCCAACTTCTAATGGCCATAAATCTCTAACCATGAGGAGTTATGTGACGTTCCACATACCATAGGAAATGGAATGACAAGAACTATCCATATTCCCATGATGGCTTTCACCATAAGGGGACCGCTTTGGAGTTCCTCCATCTTTATTTCTTATCAACCATGACAAGACAATAATGAATCATCTTTACATCAAACAATCTTGGTCCATTACCCAAACCTTTGTTCTATGGGATTTCTTCAAGGGTTGACATCAATGACAACCAAACTTAATCAACACTGTCAGCAATCAAAAATTAACTTCTAAATTCTAAAATTTAAATAGAAATTTAAAATTTAAGAACGAAATAAAAATTTTAAATTTAAATTCTAAAATTCTAAAATAACTTCTAACTTCTAAATTCTAACTTCTACATGGACAGGGCCGAATAAGGCTCTGTAAACTTTCTAACAAAATTTCTAAACTCAAATTTTTAACTAAAAATTTAAATTTTCTAAAAATTTAAACATATTTGAAATTCAGCTTTGTTTAAAAATTTAAAATTCGGCCCTATTTAAAAATTTAAAATTTAAACATATTTAAACATAATGGACATAGCCATATTTGGCCCTATCCATGTATAGGGACATGCCCGAATTCAGGCCTGTCACTGTACATGGACAGGGACGAATAAGTCCATGTCAACAATCTAAAAAAAAATTAAATCTTAATTTAAAATTCTAAATTCTAAGCTATAATTGAAAATATCCTAATCTAAACATACATGGATTGAACACTCGCTTCTCCAACGTCCACAACACTACCCGACCGCTTCTCCAACGTCCACAACACCGCCCGTCCGCCCACAGCAAACGCTCTTCGTCCACACACCAAACACCATACACCTCGCACAACAAACGCTCTCCACCCGCACAACAAACACCAAACAGGTATGAACTCACAAAAACTATTGCAGGAGCGATGTGCGGGTAATATATAAACCTTTTTTCGGTCGAACTAATCTTTCGGCCGAAAAGTGTTTTCGATCGAAATAATCTTTTGACCGAAAGATATTTCGGACGAAACATTATTTCGGCCGGAATATCTTTCGATCGAAAAGATGTTACCGGATGAAAAATATCCTTCCGGCTAAAATTGTACACGAAAATCGAGGGCATCGTCAGGGTGTCGTTCGATTTGACGTTCAAATTTTCGACCGAAAAAATAGTACTTTCGGTCGAAAAGAAAATTAGTTCGGCCGAAAAAATGTTTTTCGGAATTTTGGGGACCCAATTGTCACGAAAGTGTTACCCACCTTCATGAATTCACCCCGAGTGATGTCAAACTGATTAAGATGCATGAGTGCAGAGACATGTCCTTCACCATCAAATTTTGGATTTGACAAGAGATTGACTGTCTCGGGTGAGATTCCCTCGGATGATCTTGAAATACTTAAAGGGTTATCTCATACAGAGGTATGGAGAGGAGCCATGGTTTGGTTAAAAGTTAATGAAATGACTCCACATGGATAGGCTTGTCATTCATCCCTCCTTCTAGTGCCATTTATGTTGAAGGGGAAAAAATCACCCTTTGTCAACATCATGGGTTATCCTAGGTAAGAAATCTCAATTAGACCTCTTGTTGTTTGGAATAGGGAACCCATCCAGATTTTGTTCCGGCAGCCATTATTGGTTTTGGTTTTACCAATTGTGGCCCAGTCCACTAATGAAGGTGAATGATGGGTGGTTATACAAACGAGATATGTAGATGAAGACTAGGTAAATGCATGAAAAAAATCTAACCTACTCTGAACTTATCCTAGCCTAGCCAGGAGAAAACTATCATAACCGAATGAGTTGTAATGAAACTAAACTATGCATAAACCCAAATCAGATAGTTGTCATGAAGGTGCATAGTTAGAAACACATGCATAGAATTCTATAACCAAAAACTTATAATTCATATTTATGCATACATTCACAAGACATATAATATAATAAAGAAAAACAAAATTGCAAGAGTGACATAGATTGCATCAAATTAGTCGATAAGCAAACGTGTTCTTACATCCTATGTGAACAACATATATTTCCCTTGAATTAGTTCGCAGCAAAACAACAACACATGCAAGTTTTTCTCTCTATCAAAAGTTGTCTTTGAGGGCTTCTCAATATTAGTAGTTTCAACAATCATACATCAAAGCTCCAACGAATGGATTCTCAATTTTAGTTGACAATGTATTCCCAAAATAGTTCAGAAATGTACAATGTTTGAAGAGCCAAAATTTTCTTTCTTTGGGTTCAATTATAGTAATTATTGAGGTTCAATATGACTCTTGGCCTTCTTCCTTCCTCTGTGACCTTTCGACTACCAACATATGTCCTTATTCCTTTCGTGACGATGAAAAACAAAAATAGTAGTTATATCTCGAATTTGTCTTCTATCGTTGGTGGGCCATCATAGATTTTGGCCATACGTACCTTGCGCACCACGAAGACTAGTCTGGACATGGGAACATCTTCGTTATCCAAGTTTGAAATTCGATCGTATAGGTTCTTGGTTCATCCATTGAAGTTGAGGTGATGTGTCAGTAGCATGAAATTATAAATCCGCCAAAACAAACTAACATTTGAGGTGCTTAACATAGTTTCAAAGTTGGGAGGATTGAATTTCTTTTGAAGTGTGTTTCAGAGCTACCACAAGACCAAAAGGTGATGTTGTTAACCCATCTGATGTTGGAAAACACTTTCATGATCAGGTTTTATCCATAGAGCCAAGAAACGCAAAGTAAACAAGTTAGTATGGTATGCGAGATAAAAGTTATTGGAGACACAAACATGTTTGATTATGACTGCGATTATGAAGCAAATTAGGCAAGATAAGCAATCAGTGACCAACTATCTAATTAGGCATCGAGAGCTTAGCCATTGGAAATGTTAGGAGACTGACGGATGAGCACAGCGAAATATCTAAGCTTGAGGAGGATGAGATAGGTCTTAGAACGAAGGTGTGTCTTGTTGACCAGGTCAACGTCGGCGAGATAAAGAAGAGCATCATCGATGTACTAGGCGATGACGAGGGATCGACATCCTTCTATTGGTACATCGATAATGAAAGATGAAAACTTGTTAACAATTAGTGCGTCGGCAAGGAGAGATGAACCTCATTGATATGTAGTGTTTTGGATCAAAAGGGAGGAGCATTGTCGATATGTGATGCCTCGACGAAAGTGGAAGGAAGTTAACCAGCGAAAGGCATGTGTGCGGCTAAGATAAGTGTGTGAACATTACCGATGTGCTAGTGTTGACCACACAAACTTTGTCGGTGATAAAGATATGTGTCAGTGAGTTTTAGCAAGAGCGCCTTGATGCATCAACCAAGTTTTAAGGAAGATGATTGATGTATTGGAAAATAAATCATTGGCACGTCAATGTATAGGTGGAAGAAAGGGTTTGTTTGTTGGTACACTATGTATCGACGTAGGAAGAGGGAACTTGATCTGAGGAGAAACTAGAAATGAAAAAGCGAGAAGAGAGGGAAGATAACTTAGGCGTATCCATTTGCATGAGAGAGAGAGTGTGTGTGAGGGTTCCAATCGAAATATTTGGAGGGGGGCCAATTTCTTATCTTAGAGAGATGATAAGAAAAAAAAATTGGGAGGTTGTTGTGTGCGTGCAACAGTGAGAAAAATGTGCATTCAAGTAACCATCAATGAAGGCTTAAAGAATAACACCCCTTGTAAAAAATGAGAGAACATAGGAGATTCCATGATGTAATTGGTGGGTCTTAAAAAATATGGGGGGCATGCACTGTGGCATGTTGTTTATTGAAGCTTGAACTTGGATTTTCAATTCAATGAGTTAGTTTGATTGGAATGGGCACCATTCGACCAAGCGTCGTTATGAGGTGACTATCTCATGGGTTGTGGTATTTGTCAATTTTAAACTTGAACAAGGATAGAACACTTTTCGAAGGTTTAAGCACAAAACACTTCATTGGTCAAACTAAACGTTGACTTTGATTTTTTTTGTGAAATTCCCGTGTCCTTCCATGTTTTGAGGTCATAATCTATCTTTGTAGTGATTTGTGATGTATTTGGTAAAAACATTATGTTGCAAGAGGATGAAAGACACATGAAAACTAATGCCCCTTGATGTGTGAGTTCAAGAGAGCATCATATCATTGAAATGCATAATGCATTAATTAAAAAAACACTGAAAGAGAGTTGAAAGGAAGATAACCCTTTCTAGTAAAAGAAATGAGATCAGTTGCAAAACATATGAAAGGTGAGTATATATACATTTTCTCAAAACAAGGTGGGCATACTCATGCTCGTGTAATATTCAAGTCAAGTATGATATGAGACCATGGCTTTGTAAGATGGTACGAATGAATCTAGGTTATGATATATATGAAATCATTGATGCTTATGTTTGATATATGTGATGGAATAATGTCATCTAGTGGAGGCACATAATCACAATAGAGTAGTCCCACAATGGTGGAAGTGTTGTGACATGTAGAGAGGTCATTGGAGGTAAGCCAAAATGCAGGGTTACGAAAAAGATAAAAAGGAGCCATACATGCCCATGGTCTTCGATTAGATCTAGAACATTGACATCACCAATTTCAAATCTTCACAATGCAATAATAATTTGGAGTCCAAAATGGGAGAAACCATATGGTCAATGATCAATGATGAGAACCATTTCTAATGAACATGGGTACCAAGGTAGTATGAACCTAAGCAATGTGAATAAAAAATTTGAAATCGATCACTAGTGAGCACCAAGAATTCAAGGATTAATGAAGGGAATTCATTGTTGTATGTTAGGTTAACCACCAATAATTGAAGTGAAAACCAAGGTACTAAGCCTCTAAATCAAACCCCTAACATAGAATGGGTTGTGGTTGATAGAAGGAGATCCACTAAAGAAAGGGAAGTGAGGAGTCCCTAAAACCAACATGAGATTAGGAGAGCATTGATAGATGATGAGGAATTGGACTTGATGCAATGGGAAGATCCAAATATGACACAGGGATCAATTCCTTGAATGGGGCATAAATGACCATTAATGTGGGATGCTACCATAAATCCTAATCGGATGACTCTACCAAAGTCATGGTGGAGACATGAAGGGGTTTTAATTCGTTGAGAAGGTACATGTGACCATGGAGACTAAGTCAAACCACTAGTGTGAGTGGGACTCAAGGGCCAAGGAGACTAAGTCATATGAATGGTGTGAGTGGGACCTATCAAAAGGACATGGGTGGATGACTTGGTACATATGCTCCTATCAAGGGTGATATTGATAGTTCCATGGGCTCATGAAGAAGTAACTCATGATAAAAAAAAATATTGATCATAGGAGGACAATAGTTTATTTCCCTCCTTTTGGGTTTTTAACAATCTTTTTATGTTTTTGTATTTTGGCAGTTTTTTGTTTACTTGTGTGCTTAACAAATAAAAGAATAAGTAATTATACAATGAAGAGACATGTTCCAAGTGCAAGCAAGTGGTTCTAAAATGAGGGTATGGAAATAGATTGATCTGACAAAAAAAACAACATATGTGTGGTGACAAGGTGAACAATCACCTCTTGTGTGCCTCTTTGAAAAGAGCAGTAACATGGAGTTGCATTGGGTGGTGATAATTTGCATGTAGATTGGGGCTTCAACACATGAATGGAGTGAAATAATAGGTTTAACATAATGAGAATAAAAGTAGAAAACCAATAGTGAGAGGGAGAGAGTCCTTTTGGGAATGGACAAAAGAGATGATAAAGGAGAATGTGGTTCATATTGCAACCCCAAGGTAGAAGGGTTATCGATCTTATGGATAATTATTAGGATCGCTATAAAAAGAAAAAGTGGTGCTACTATGGAAACCTATCATAGGAAGGATCTATTATTAGAGGTGTGAACAATGAATAAATAGAATGACCTGATGCACCAACGTCCAACAAGTTGGATCATACAAAAAAGATGGGTGGAAAAAGGCTTATATGCAATGTTGTAAAGGGAAACCCAAGCCTATATGCTAAACTAGGGATAATACTACTTGGCAAGTTGATGATGGCCTAGAGAATAATCCAAAGGTAACCAAATGTCCAATTTAAAGTCTCGCGTCAACAAAATAAATGCTAGAAAATATTGTCAGATTCATCATGGGTTATAAAATTCATAGAAGCACTAGTATATATTGGAAAAACTGTAACATTCTATTTGCGAAGTTATGGAAAAAAATTGGCCATACTGTCGAAAAATAGAGGAAATTTTAAATTTTTTTCTCCATATTGCCCGATAACGTCGCAATTGCGACGTACTACTAAAATTGTCTCTCTGGTGACGAAGTTCGGAGGACGTCGCTCTTGCGACGAAGTTCGGAGGACGTCGCTCTTGCGACGAAGTTCGGAGGACGTCGCTCTTGCAACAAAGTTCGAAGGACGTCGCTCTTGCGACAACTAAAAAATTCTGTCTCTCTTGCGATGTTGGTGAAATATTCGTCTCACTTGTGACGTTGTGGACACTAGGTTTTCCCCACCCCAACAATCACCTAGTATTTGACCAAGTCAACTTTGACTTGGTTAACTATCATCATAATTGCGACGTTATAACATATATAAATATGTTGCATTTTACGAATGTTGCGACAAGTTTTCTATAATAATGACAGTTCAAAAAGGGTATAAGTCGGTCTTCTTGGCGAACAAAAAAAAGGTATTTTTTTCAGTATATATATGTGGGGAAGAATGTCAGAAAACATTAGAGGTGGGAAAAAAAATTAAAGAGGGTGAAAAGGGTGACGGTAAATGTTATTTCCCTTGCAAAAATTGTTGTACTAGATGTCCCGAAAGAGTTTTAATAGCAACAACTAAAAAACATTGTAGAAAATATGGGCACATGGACGAGGGATCAAATGAATATCGTCCCATGGTAATTAGCTATATATATATTCATTATTTGTTTTAATATTGATTGTATTCTCAAACTTTATATTGTTTTATACATGCACTAATTTTTCATGATTGTTTGTAATTATAAAGTTAGATTTCCCCCCTAACTTTATGCACAAAGCACCAAGTAGTAGCAAAAATGATGTTGTACAAGATGAAGAACTTGAAACATATAATGAAGATCAATTTAATGATCCCATGGAAGTAGATGACAATAATAACATAGTTCAAGATGATGGGACAAATAAAATGATCCAAGACTTATTCGGTCATCCAAATGATGATCATGCAGATAGTAATGGTGGTATTTATGATGAACCTCTGATTGAAAAGGCAAATAAACGACTTTATAAAGGGTCAAGAGCAAATCTTCTCTCCACTACATTGATGCTCGTGAACTTAAAGGTTATGAATCATTTTTCGAACACTTGTATGACACAGATCCTAAGGTATGTAATATGTTTCATCACATCTACATAAAGGTTGACTTTTCCCCATGTTTTTTAGTGTTAATTAATGTGTAAAATAAAAATGCAATATTTACAATTACTATTATTTACATTAACTATTTATTTTTTATGTTTTATATTGTTAGGTGAATTTATGTTACCCTCGTCAAATATTTTACCCCGCACATATCGAGATTTACATGCCATTATGAAAGACATTGGAATGGAGTATCAAAGTATAGATGCATGTCCTGATGATCATATTATATATTATGGACAACATGCGTCGAAAAAAAAAATCCCGGTATGTGGTATCAGTAGATATCGAACCGATCAAGTAACAAAATTTTTCCCTCGAAAGGTTCTCCTGAATATTCCCATAATTCCACGTTTGCAACGATTGTTCAGGTGCTAAAGCATAGCACAATTTAAGGATTACCATGCACGAAAGAGAATTGAAGATGGTGTTCTTCAAATGCCTGTAGATGGTTATGCATTTAAGGAAATTGCTACAAAATGGCCAGAATTTACAGATGAACCTCGTAATGATAGGCTTTCATTGGCAACTGACGGTGTTAATCCATTTGGAGAGCTTCGGTCTGTTTACTCGGTGTGACCTATTTTTGTTATCAACAATAACATTCCTCCTTGGATGTCAATAAAGAGGGAGCACATAATGTTGATAATGATTATTCCAGGTATTTGTTTACATTAATTTTTTGAATGTAAATTTTTCATTTTTCTCTTTTTTTGTATAACATCTTTTATTTATTTATTTACGTATATATACATACCATGGTAGTAATTTCGTGTAATTTCAAACAATTAGGTAAGTACCAAGTTAAAGATATGAATGTGCATATCGAGCCTCTTATCGATGAGATACTAAAGTTATGGGAGGGAATCACTATGTATGACATCTGTAAACCAATTGGGCAGAAGAGATTTCAATATCGTGGAATACTTTTATGGATAATTCATGATGCCCCGGGACTAACACATTTTTTTGGTATGTAACGTTCCATATTGTACTCTTGAATAGTATATAATTAATTGAATATATCATGCATGTTGTTTAAATAATCATTTCGTATATTAATAATTCATGGTAATCCATCTGTTGCAGGTCTTCAAAAAAAGGGTAATTTTTCATGTCCAGTTTGTGGTCCTACAATGAAATCTCATTGGTCAAAAAGTTTAGGAAAGGAGGTCTTTGATGAGTATAGACACTTCCACTCTAAGAACCATAAGCATCGTACTACTGAAAAAAATATTTTCAATGGGAAACAAGAGACTGGACTAAAACCACAAAGAATGACACATCGCCTATGGAAGTTGGCATATGACAGAATTAATCCTCAAGGTACGCATTTTGTTTATGTATCGTAAATGGAATCATGTTTTGAAATTTTATTTTAATTATTCATTTTATTTTACTGCATTTGATAAATAGTGTTCTGTTTTTTTTATGCTTCATCAATGTCATCGTCGTGAAGGTAGTAATAATGGGCTTCCACGAGGAATGAAATGTTATCCCACTCAATTCATGAGGTTGCCTTACTATGAGGAGCTAAATAATGTGACAGAAACATTATGGAGAATCATAGATGGCAAGAGGGATAAAGAAAAAATTGTCAAAATTTGTAATGACATTCGGGAAGCCAATCATGCAATGCAAAGTGTGATCCGGTCAAATAATGATGGCAACCAAAATAACCTTACATGGTTATTAACAGAGCAACAAAGCAATGGTGTTAAAGAGGTCATTCAAAAAATTAAATTTCCCACAGGTTTTTGGTCAAACATAAAGAATATCTTAACAAAGAAAGGTGAATTTGGTGGGGTAAAAACATATGATGTTGTCTCTCTATTCACAAATATCCCTTTTAACGAATAAATCGTGGTTTTCAAAGAAGTAGTCGATCCTGAAACAACGAAACTAGCTGAGGTATGTCTTTGTTCCACATTCTTCAGTTATCAAGGAAAATTTTATGAACAAACTAGTGGCGTAGAGATGGGCTCTCCACTTTTCCCCCTAGTTGACAAACAATAGATAATATTGTGGTTCTTCTGATTAATTCTAAACATGAATCCCACCACCTATGAGCTTTCCAAATATGTCGCAAAAGTTTTAGGCCCCTTAGTAAGTCATACCAATTCCTTCATAAAAGACTCAAATGATTTCGTTAATATTATTAAGAATGAAAAAGTGAATTCAAATGACACCCTCATTAGCTTTGATGTTGTCTCTCTATTCACAAAGATCCCTCTTAACGAAGCAATCATGCTTGTCAAAGAAGTAGTTGATCCTGAAACAGCGAAACTAGCTGAACTATGTCTTTGTTCCACATTCTTCAGCTATCAAGGAGAATTTTATGAACAAACTAGTGGCGTAGCGATGGGCTCTCCACTTTCCCCCATAGTTGACAAACAATAGATAATATTGTGGTTCTTCCGATTAATTCTGAACATAACTCCCACCACCTATGAGCTTGCCAAATATGTCGCGAAAGTTTTAGGCCCCTTAGTAGGTCATACTGATTCCTTCATAAAAGACTCAAATGATTTCGTTAATATTATTAAGAATGAAAAAGTGAAGCTGAATGACACCCTCATTAGCTTTGATGTTGTCTCTCTATTCACAAATATCCCTCTCAACGAAGCAATCATGGTTTTCAAAGAAGTAGTCGATCCTGAAACAACGAAACTAGTTGAGGTATGTCTTCGTTCCACATTCTTCAACTATCAAGGAGAATTTTATGAACAAACTAGTGGCATAGATAATAGTTGACAAACAATAGATAATATTGTGGTTCTTCTGATTAATTCTAAACATAACTCCCACCACCTATGAGCTTGCCAAATATGTCGCGAAAGTTTTAGGCCCCTTAGTAGGTCATATTGATTCCTTCATAAAAGACTCAAATGATTTCGTTAATATTATTAAGAATGAAAAAGTGAAGCCAAATGACACCCTCGTTATCTTTGATGTTGTCTCTCTATTCACAAATATCCCTCTTAACGAAGCAATCATGGTTGTCAAAGAAGTAGTTGATCCTGAAACAGTGAAACTAGCTGAGGTATGTCTTCGTTCCACATTCTTCAGCTATCAAGGAGAATTTTATGAACAAAATATTGGCGTAGCGATGGGCTCTCCACTTTCCCCCATAGTTGACAAACAATAGATAATATTGTGGTTCTTCCAATTAATTCTAAACATAACTCCCACCACCTATGAGCTTGCCAAATATGTCGTGAAAGTTTTAGGCCCCTTAGTAGGTCATACTGATTCCTTCATAAAAGACTCAAATGATTTCGTTAATATTATTAAGAATGAAAAAGTGAAGCCAAATGACACCGTCATTAGCTTTGATGTTGTCTCTCTATTCACA
This sequence comes from Picea engelmannii, assembly GCA_009831015.1. NCBI lineage: Eukaryota > Viridiplantae > Streptophyta > Pinopsida > Pinales > Pinaceae > Picea > Picea engelmannii. Next base: position 1,156,533 of record ML780863.1, on the reverse strand, counting down.
AAGATCCCTCTTAATGAAGCAATCATGGTTGTCAAAGAAGTAGTCGATCCTGAAACATTAAAACTAGTTGAGGTATGTCTTTGTTCCACATTCTTCAGCTATCAAGGAGAATTTTATGAACAAACTACTGGCATAGAGATGGGCTCTCCACTTTCCCCCATAGTTGACAAACAATAGATAATATTGTGGTTCTTTCGATTAATTTTGAACATAACTCCCACCACAGAAACCTTAACCATCATGATCATACTCATTTAATATTTATTCGTTCATCATTTATTAATATTTACCATGGTTATAACTAATATTTAATATTGGTGAATTATGATTTTTTGATCGGTCAGTTGCTCAATATTGGGATGCACTACATACATTGCAAAAAATATTGACTGGATGAAGGTATGGATTGATAGATGTAAGAACGTCATGGTGGTAGGTTATCATGGAAAGAACTGTATGAATTGGTTAGATAAGCTCGTTGTAATGGAGATTTTGATGTTACGCGGAGGGAAATAAATTTAGCATATTGTTTGAAAGATGGAAAGGCAAGCAAATTCACCCATTTTATTCAGTTATTTTATATTATATTAACGTGGTTGTAGGTGTGTTTTTTTCATATTATACTTTCCAAGTTATATAAATTTGTTTATTATTAATTGACAATGCATCTTTTACATGTCTGGCATATTGCAGTTGAAACACCACAAGGCTATGTGGTGAAATGGTCGTAAATTTCGCATCAAACAGTTGGATGAAACCAGAAAAACTTATGATAGTGGGATAACTGCAGTATTCCAGGTAACTAATGTTTCCTCTAGGAGTGACAGACATCCTCAAGAATATGAAAATATATATTATGGGTTTTTGAATGATATAATTGAGTGACTTTAATTCCTTCAAATTAGTTGTGTTCGATGTCAAATGGTATAAGTTACTAATGCATCAACATGATGAGGAAAGAACCGTTATTCAACATGCCAACAGATTTCCAATGATTAAAACACCAGTTTTTGAAAAAACAAATGACCGCTATGTTTTCCCAAGTCAATGTGAACAAGTCTTTTACTCAAAGGTTCCAGGTAAGAGGGATTGGTCATTTGTTTTTAGATATGATCCAAGAGGAAGGACGATAAATTATATTGTAGATGAAGAAGATGATGTAGAGATAGAGCAGGAAGAATATGGGTCGACAGATGAAGAAGATGGAGAATATGAACCAGACGTAGGAGACAATGTGCTAGTTCTTGATGATGATATCGATCAAGATATGCTCGAAAATGACATTGATGATGATGATGATATCATCATTCCTTTCAACATTGTTTCTAAACTGGATGTTGATACAGAAGTCGAGTTGGATGATCAAGAAGAAGATACAGAAGAAGGATGATACAAATGTTGCGTTGGTCAATGAGGTATGTAACTAGATATTTTAATTTGTATGGATTATTCTCTTTGAATAATTTTTTATGTGGGTTAATTACATGTTTTTAAGTTTTATTTTATTTTTGTTTTGGTAGTTTCTATGCATGATTACTATGTTTATTTTATTTATATTCTATTTTATAGATTAGGTACTGGGGAATTGAGAGCGATGTGAGGGGGGAGGGGCCATATGAGCTTCCACCTTCACGTGGTTGGCCTTGTTTAGTAGAGAATAAATTATTCTCGAAACCAAGAGAAGTTCATGCATTCATCTTTATACTCAAATATCACTCACAGACCCACTCTATATACCATCTCATCTCGTCCTCGTTTCATTTTTATTTTCTCGGTCGAATTTTAAAGGAAAAAACTATTAAAAGACATTGTACTAGGGCTAGAGTACATGATGGGCAACAGTGACCTATGAATGGGGCCAACGTTGAAATTTTTTCAAAATAATTTTGTATGCACCGAAATTTGACATGGATACTCTATTCACATTTGAAATGCACCGAAATTTGACATGGATTGTTTGTTCCGTGTCAAATTTCAAGATACTTCTGAAAACAATTCTATACAAGGGAATGACAAACATTGACAATGAGATGTGCATGATCAATGTTGATGAAAATGTGGATGATCTCAAATATTATGCGGGGACATCATACATCCTTGAGTCCTGAAACCCTCCCATACTATCAAGGCATGTGTCTAGTCTAACCATGTTAAATTTTGACGCACACAGGAACATATTGAAGAAATTTCAACGTTGGCCCCATTCACTGCTCACTATGTGGGGTCGATGCATGAAATTTGTGGTGGGTGAATTGGAAGTTCCGTGACATTTCAAGAGAGTTCCAACAAAGATTATACATATGGAAACGACGAATGATGACAATGAGACATCCATTATGAACGTTGACGAAAACATGGATGATCTCAAAGATTATGTGGGGACATCATACATTCTTAAGTCTTGAAACCCTCCCATACCATCAAGGCATGTTTCTAGTCTAACCATGTCAAATTTCGATGCATACATGTACAGTTTGAAGAAATTTCAATGTTGGCCCCATTCACTGCTCACTGTGCGAGGTCAATGTAAGATGAGATTGGTGATGGGTGTATTGGAAGTGCCATGACATTTCAAGAGAGTTCTGACAAAGATTATATAGATGGAAATAATGAATGATGACAATGAGACATCCATTATATTGAACGTTTATGCAAACATGGACGATCTCAAATATTATGCGGGGACATCAAACATCCTTAATTCTTGAAACCCTCCCATACCATCAAGGAAACTATCTAGTCTAACCATGTCAAATTTCAACACATATAGGAACAGATTGAAAAAATTTCAACGTTGGCCCCATTCACTGCTCACTGTGTGGGTTCGGTGGAAGAAATTTGTGATGGGTGTATTGGAAGTTCCATGTCAAATTTCAAGATAGTTCCGACAACGATTCTATAGAAGGGAATGACAAATTATGACAATGAGAGGTGCAGCATAATGAGCATTGATGCAAATGTGGACAATCTCAAATATTATGTGGGGAAATCATACATCCTTGAGTCTTGAAACCCTCTCATATCGTCAAGGCATGTGTCTAGTCTAACCATGTCAAATTTCAATGCATTCAGACACATGTTGAAGAAATTTCAACATTGGCCCCATTCATTGCTCACTATACGGAGTCGGTGCATGACATTTGTGGTGGGTGAATTGGAAGTTCCATGACATTTCAAGAGAGTTCCGACAAAGATTCTATAGATGGAAACAACGAATGATGACAATGAGACGCCCATTATGAATGTTGTTGCAAACATGGACGATCTCAAAGATTATGTGGGGACATCAGACATCCTTGAGTCTTGAAACTCTCCCATATCATCAAGGCATGTGTCTAGTCTAACCATGTTGAATTTTTACGCATACATGCACATTTTGAAGAAATTCAACATTGGCCCCATTCACTACTCACTCTACGAGGTCGATGCAAGATGACATTTGTGATGGGTGTATTGGAAGTGCTATGACATTTCAAGAGAGTTCTGAAAACGATTCTGTAGATGAAAATGATGAATGATGACAAAGAGACATCCATTATATTGAACATTGATGCAAACATGGATGATCTCAAATATTATGCAGGGACATCAAACATCCTTCAGTATCGAAACCCTCCCATACCTTCAAGGCAACTATCTAGTCTAACCATGTCAAATTTCGATGCATACGTTGGCCCCATTCATTGCTCACTATGTGAGATCAGTGCAAGAAATTTGTGATGGTCGGTGTATTTGAAGTTCCATGTCAAATTTCAAGATAGTTCTTGTAATGATCCCAAGCCAATTTTTCTCTCGGAATCACTAACTAACCACTGATTTGATTCTTATTTGTTGTGTATGCAGGTTGACCATGAATATATCGGCCTTAGGGTTTATTCAGTTATTTAACCATGGATTTACATAAACATCATTTCCATCATATGAAGATCATCAACACTACACAAGATAGAAACCACAAGCAAATAGATGAACTTTATTATAAGAAAGCAAGCACCTGATACAATAGAGAAGCAGATCTGAATAGATGGCTTCAAGGAAATACTAGAGTTGTATACAAAATTCTTCGGGAGATACAAGTCAAGCCTCCCAAAGGCTTCCAATAGAATATGAACGCTCAACTGCAAAACCATGGTTTCGGCCTCCCCTCAAGCAACTGGTATAGCCCTGATGACTGATGGTACGGCCTGTTGAAGACAAAGGAAACCAAGGGTTCGGCCCTCCTGAAGATATAAATCTCCTGATGCTTCCAAACTTCCCCAATGATAGATCAAGGCAAGGGAAGCCTCCTCCTGAAGTATGAAGCTAAAACACTGAAGCTTCCTCCTCAATCTGCAGAAACCCTAGGATGGCACGACCCTCCTGAAACCCTGAATATGGCCAATAGTACGGCCTAGCTGAATGGGGCCTCAGAATATTCTGAAACTCTCCCGAATGATAGATCGGGCATCCACAAGCACTTGAGAGAAGTCTCAAGATCAGATCTAGCCTATAGCCTTCTAGATCTGAGAATTGTTGAATCTCCAAGTCGTACCCTTCCTCCTAAAATCATCCCAACCTACAGTAAATGATGGGGATGTGATAACTCCTCCAAGAAGCCCTCAAACTGATGAGCAAGGGTTTGCAAGCAAAAACCTAATGCTGGAAAACTCTCAAGCTTCTTCCCTTTGCTAGATCGAACTCTTCCTCAACAACTGGTGCGCCCCTGCAAGAAAACCTTAGCTGGTACGGCCCTGCTGATCCAAATGGTATGGCCCTGCTAGTCCTCCTGGATCGATGATAGTTGTAGAATGGTGTGGGTGGAGTATTTCATCCCTGAGACCAAGCTTGGAACTAGGAGAGTGGAATCTTTCACCACTGAGCTTCTCACTAGGGTTTGTAATATCAAAACCCTCAAAATTGTATGCTCAAGAGCATCAACAAGCAAAATACCAAAATCCAGAATGAATAATAGGTGCGCCCTAACCTTCCCGTTATACATTTCTTCTATTTCTGTGTTGAGTTAGATTAACCCCTAGGGTTAACTCCTAACTCAACCTCCAGCGCTTCTATTCCTCCATTGAGTTATCTTTTAACTCTTTTTCACCTTTTCATCAAGTCAACTTAATAATATAACTTTAGTTTGGTTGACCCTTCCCCTTAGTGTGAGACTATGGCCTAGTGGGGATGCCTAGGCCACTGAGTCTTCTCAATACCTCTTCAACAAGAGGTGGGGGACATTATAGTCTCCCCTTCTAGAAATTGCTTGCCCTCAAGCAATTCCAAACCTGTTTCTCTCACCACTTGTTCATTTTCCCACGTGGCATCCTCAATGGGTAGATCTTTCCACGTGATCAAGTACTCTTTGATGCTTCTCTTCCTGAGCCTCTTCTCCCGAACCTCTAGTATCTCTTCCGGAATCAAAACAAGATGTCCTTATTCATCCATGGGAGGTAGTACCTCGATGGGTGTGATGTGTTGGTCGATGGCCCTCTTTAGGCAGGACACATGGAAGACATTGTGTATCCTGTTGCCCTGTGGGATCTCCAACTCATAAGCTACAACCCCTCTCTTCCTGCTAACTCTGTAGGGCCCAAAGAAACATGGCTGCAATTTCTCTGTTCCGCTTCTTTTTATAGAAGCCTGTCTGTATGGTTGTATCCTTAGATAGACTAAGTCACCAACCTCAAAAGTACGCTCAACTCGGTGCTTGTATGCTTGGACCTTCTATTGGTTCTGTGCTCTCTGTAGATGATCCTTCAGCTCCCTGAGAATGTCTTGGCTCTGTTGTACCCAATCCTATACCATAGGTGCCTTGCTATCACCGAAAGAAATCTCCACAAAAGATAGTGGATCATAGTTGTACAAGGCCCTCAATGGTGACATGCCTATGGACACATGTTGGGTGGTGTTGTAGCAGTACTCTCCTAAATGAAACCATCTGAACCACGCCTTTTGCTGCCCTGCTACATAATTCCTGAGGTAGCCTTCTACCCACTTGTTGACTATCTCAGTTTGTCCATCCATCTGAGGGTGATAGATGGTACTAGAGGTCAAGGCCGTACCAACCAATATGAACAACTCTTGCCAAAAGGTACTCATGAACCTGTTATCTCTGTCACTGACAATGGTCTTGGGTAGACCGTGCAACCTGAAAATCTCCCTGAAAAATAGTTTGGGTACCTGTGTTGCATTGAAGTCTGTGGCTATGGAGAAGAAGTGTGCAAACTTCATCAACCTGTCTACCACCACAAAAATGCAGTCCTTCCCTTGTGTTCTTGGCAACCCAGTGATGAATTCCATGGATATGTTTTCCCACTTGTGCTCTAGAATGGGTAAGGGTTGTAGTAATCTTGTTGGGTGAGTATGCTCATCCTTGTTTACCTGGCATGTAGTACACTCCTTTACCTACTTTATCACATCCTCCTTGAGGCCCTTCCATGAGAACCTCTCTCTTACCTGCATGTATGTCTTATTGATCCCCCGGTGCCCTGCCATCGGTGAGTCATGATATGCCTACAATACTTTGGCCTTGAAGGTCAATCCAGGAACCAAAACGATTCGACCCTTGTAGTAGATGAGGTCATTTATAATCCTGAAGTTTTCATCCTATACCTATCCATCCATTAGCTCTTGTCCATCCAGTAGCTGACAAGCGAACTGATCCTTCGCATACTCCATCACCAAGTGGTCTTTCCAATCAACTGATACACCTGTTATGGAAAATATGGATGGCCTCCTAGACAATGCATCAGCCACCATGTTGTTCTTCCCTTTGAAAAATTCAATGTCAAATTCATAGGCATGTATTCAGCTTACCCATTTTTGTTGCCTCGCATTTAAGTCCTTCTGCTACAAAAGGTATTTGAGACTGTTGTGATCTGATTTGACCACAAACCGTGCGCCTACCAGATATTGCCGAAATTTGGCTAGTGCATGCATGATAGCCAGCATTTCTTTGTCATAAATGTTGTAGAGTAGCTCAGGACCCCTGAGCTTTCGGCTCTCATAGGCAAGAGGGTGCCTATTCTGCATCAATATGGCCCATATCCCTTCTTCTGAGGCATCACACTCCAAGGTGAAAGGTAGGCCAAAATATGGAAGATCTAGGACTGGGCACATACTCATCACTTTCTTCATCTTGTCCATCATCATTCGAGCTTCCTCATTCCATTTGAAGGCTCCTTTCTTAGTCAATTCGGTCAAGGGTGCACACAGGTGAGAAAACCCCTTGAAAAATTTCTTGTAGTACGTGCATATGCCCATAAATCCTCTTAAATCTGTGAGTGTCTTAGGGGTAGGCCACTCCATAATGGATTTTATTTTTTCCTGATGTACCTGCACCCCTTTTTCTCCAATGATGTGCCCCAAGTAAAGAACCTCTGTCATTCCAAACTCACATTTGGACTCCTTAGCGTATAGTGATTGTTCCTCCATGATCGACAAAATATGATCCACATGTCGGAGGTGTTCCTCCCATGTCTTGTTGTAAATGAGCAAGTCATCAAAAAATACCAACAAGTGCTTCCTCAGTTGCTTGTTGAACATGTGGTTCATACAAGATTGGAACATGGTTGGGGCATTGGTCAACCCGAAGGGCATCATTAAGAACTCATAATGGTCGTAATGACATCTAAAGGTTGTTTTTGAGATGTCCTCCACCCTCATCTTGATCTGATGATATCCATAACGAAGGTCAATCTTTATGAAGTAGATAGCTCCATGCAATTCGTCTAGCAACTCATCAATCCTTGGTATCAGGTACCTGTTTTTTATTGTCTTTTTATTCAAGGCCCTGAATTCAATGCACATTCTCATAGTGCCATCTTTCTTCTTAACTAGCACTACTGAAGAAGCAAAAGGGCTAGTGCTCGGCCTGATGTGCCCCATGTCCAAAAGTTCCTTGATGGCCTTTTTTATCTCATCCTTTTACTTCTTCGGATGCCTGTATGGTGTGGTGATGAATGGTTTAGCTCCTCCCTCTAGCTCAATAATATGCTCAAACCCCCTTGTCTGGTGGCACCCCTGGAGGAATCGGTCCAAACACCTTGTGGTGCTTGTCAAGGATTTCTTGGATCTCAGGGGTGTAGTGAATCTTACCCTGCTCATCCACACGTGCTGAAATCCTGCATTATGCTACATATATTATCTCATCTCTTCAGAAGATGGCCTCCATCCTCTTGGTCGTGACCACCTTTGCAGCATTCCCTGCCATGCCCTAGAGCACTACCTTTCATCCACCCTCCTTTGTAAATGACATCTCCATGGTTTTGTAGTTGGTGGTGATAGGCCCCAACGTACTGAGTCATTTAACTCCAAGGATGATGTTGGTATCTGGAAGGTCCATGACATAGACGTCCTGTACTAGCTCATTCCTACCCAATGTAAGCTTCATACCAGGAATGTACCCGTCACAAGGCATAGTGCTTCCACCTGCTACCTCCACCTTGAACCCTTCAAACTCTACTGTGGGTATATGCCTCCTTTTAAGCAATGCTAAATCAATGAAGTTATGAGAGGCTCCCCCATCAATCAGAACCGATACCTTTTGTCCCTGCAAGACTCCCCTCATCTGGAAGGTGTTATATTTAGGCACTCTACTAATAGATGCTAAGGTGGCTTTCTCCTCAGCCGTAATGTCCTATCCTGGGATCTCTTCCTCTGCTGTCTCAATGATTTCGGCCTCAATTTTCTGTATCTAGCCAATCTCCTCCTCTTCCTCTTTGTCTGAAGTGACTTCTGTGTAATGTACTTGACCACGGCCCATGCACTTGTGTGTCGGGTTCCATGGTTCTTTGCAAGTGAAGCAAATTTTCTTCCTCCTTAGTTCTCTCCTGGTGTTCTCGTCCACTCTACCACGGCCCTTGTCAAAACCCCTTGGGTCACGTCCTTCCTAATTCATGGGATGCCTTTGGTCTCTCCCCCCAACGTTAAGAGGTGGTCTAGGTATAAATTTCGGCCTAGTAGCTGGCCCTAGGTCCCTCGTCCTCCAGATAGAATTTTGTAGGTTGGTAGGCTTAAAATCCTTTACCCAACCCTCCAAGGGCTCCATCATCCCTTTAGTGAAGAGCATCATGAGTCTGGTTGGTGATATATCTTGCACCATCACGGCCAACCTCTGAAACTCTTCAATGAATGCTTCAGCCGTACATGTTTGTCTCAGCTGTGTGAGCTCCCTGAAGTGCGGCTTCGGATCTCCCTGATCAAATCTATCAATGAGCCTCTAAGTGAATTCTGTGTAGGACACTATCTGATTTTGGCCTAGTGTGGTGAGTCCATGGTACCAACAATCATGAGCCTTGCCATCTAAGTACATGGTGGAAAATTCGATGGCTTCCATCTCCCTCATGGGATTAAGTTGTAGATAGGTATCCATCTTTTGCACCCATGCTTGTGTTGTCATCTTGGTCATACCATCAAAGTATGGGATCTCTATCTTCCCTGCTCTTCATTCAAACTCAAAACTTCTCTTGTGGTTCATCCTGGGATTATTTCTGAACTTGAGTTGGCAATATTGATCCAGGGACATCTGACTCTGAATGATCATGTCTAGGCCATAGTACTCCTTAGTACATTGTGCCATCTTCTCCACAAAGTCATCCACATGCTCCTATTGCACCTGTTCATCTGTGAATGTGGGCAAGTATGGTCTAGGATTAGCTCTGCTACCCATTTGTCCATATGACGTGCCTCCTCCATGGCTTCCCTTGGATCTATGAGATTTCTCTGGATTGTATCTAATTTCACCATGGGATCCACCAGATCCCCCATATCCACCAGATCCACTAGCCACCTTGTTTCTATACGTCTCAGGGTCTTTCCCCTAATGAGTCATCTTCATCAATAGTTGGGTTATCATCGTCTAGTTCTCATCAATTTTTCTTAGATTCCCATCTACCTTCTTTAAGGTCTCAGTGATCTCGTCCTATTTCCTTTGGTTTGTCTCCTGGCTTTACTACAAGTGATGGACCAAGTTTCTCTCTGTAAGATTTAGGGTCTTATGGAATTCAGTTGCTAAGTAGGCCAAGCCTTATGGCTCTTGTTCATCCCATGAACCCTCCATTTCGGATTTTGTTTCACTGGTTTGTTTCTTCCTTCTACCCATAAAGATCCCATTGTACCTCTACATGCGCTAATCCCCCACAAGTTTGGAAGATCAAAGGCTCTGATACCATTGTAATGCTCCCAATCCAATTTTTCGCTTGGAATCACTAACTAACCATTGATTTGATTCTTATTTTTTGTGTATGCAGGTTGACCGTGAATATTTCGGCCTTAGGGTTTATTCAGTTATTTAACCATGGATTTACATAAACATCATTGCCATCATATGAAGATCATCAACACTACACAAGATAGAAACCACAAGCAAATAACAGAACTTTATTATAAGAAAGAAAGTACCTGATACAATAGAGAAGCAGATCTGAATAGATGGCTTCAAGGCAATACTAGAGTTGTATACAAAATGCTCTCGGAGATACAAGTCAAGCCTCCCAAAGGCTGACAATAGAAGATGAACGCTCAACTGCAAAACCAGGGTTTCGGCCTCCCCTCAAGCAACTGGTACGGCCCTGATGACTGCGGTACAGCCTGTTGAAGACAAAGGACACCAAGGTTTTGGCTCTCCTGAAGATATATACCTCCTGATACTACCAAACTCTCCCTAATGATAGATCAAGTCAAGGGAAGCCTCCTCCTGAAGTATGAAACTCAAACATTGAAGCTTCCTCAATCTGCAGAAACCCTAGGATGGTATGGCCCTCCTGAAACCCTGAATATGGCCAATAGTATAGCCTAGATGAATGGGGCCTCAGAATCTTCTGAAACTCTCTCGGATGATAGATCGGGCATCCACAAGCACTTGAGAGAAGTCTCAAGATCAGATCTAGCCTATAGCCTTCTAGATTTGAGAATTGTTGAATCTCTGAGTCGTACCCTTCCTCCTGAAATCGTCCCAACCCGTAGTAAATGATGGGGACGTGATAACTCCTCCAAGAAGCCCTCAAACTGATGAGCAATGGTTTGTAAGCAAAACCCTAATGCTAGAAAACTCTCAAGCTTCTTCCCTTGGTTGGATCTAACTCTTCCTCAACAACTGGTGCACCCCTGTAAGAAAACCCTAGCTAGTACGGCCCTACTGATCCAAATGGTATGGACTTGCTAGTCCTCCTGGATCGATGATAGCTGTAGAATGGTGTGGGTGGAGTATTTCATCCCCGAGACCAAGTTGGGAGCTAGGAGAGTGGAATCTTTCACCACTGAGATGCTCACTAGGGTTTGTAATATCAAAACCCTCAAAATTGTATGCTCAAGAGCATCAACAAGCAAAATACCAAAATCCAGAATGAATAATAGGTGCGCCCTAGCCTTCCCGTTATACTTTTCTTCTATTTCTCTATTGAGTTAGATTAGCCCCTAGGGTTAACTCCTAACTCAACCTCCAGTGCTTATATTCCTCCATTGAGTTATCTTTTAACTCTTTTTCACCTTTTCATCAAGTCAACTTAATAATATAACTTTAGTTTGGTTGACCCTTCCCCTTAGTGTGAGACTATGGCCTAGTGGGGATGCCTAGGCCACTGATTCTTCTCAATACCTCTTCAGCAAGAGGTGGGGGACATTACAATAATGACAACAATTCTATAGAAGGGAATGTCAAACATTGACAATGAGACGTGCATGATGAACGTTGATGCAAATGTGGATGATCTCAAATAGTATGTGGGGAAATCATACATTCTTGAGTCTTGAAACCCTCCCATATTGTCAAGGCATGTGTATAGTCTAACCATGTCAAATTTTGATGCATACAGGAATATATTGAAGAAATTTCAACGTTGGCCCCATTCATTTCTCACTATGTGGGGTCGATGCATGACATTTGTGGTGGGTGAATTGAATCTTATGCGACATCAACTCGAATTGGTAATTCAATAATCAAACCCTCCTTAAGTATTATGCAGGGACATCAAACATCATTAAGTATTGAACCCTCCCATACCTTCAAGGCAACTATCTAGTCTAACTATGTCAAATTTTGACGCATACGGGAACAAATTGAAAAAAAATTCAACATTTGCCCCATTCACTGCTCAATGTGTGGGTTCGGTGGAAGAAATTTGTGATGGGTGTATTGGAAGTTCCATGTCAATTTCAAGATAGTTCCGACAACAATTCTATAGAAGGGAATGACAAATGATGACAATGAGATGTGGAACATGATGAACGTTGATGCAAATGTGGACGATCTCAAATATTATGTGGGGACATCATACATCCTTGAGTCTTGAAACCCTCCCATACCATCAAGTCATTTGTCTAGTCTAACCATGTCAAATTTCGATGCATGCAAGCACATATTGAAGAAATTTCAACGTTGGCCCCATTAACTGCTCACTATGCGTAATCAATGCATGACATTTGTGGTGGGTGAATTGAAGCGTCTGCGACATCAACTCGACTTGGTAATTCATTAATCAAACAAAGTGGTTAAATCCACTTTAACTAAGAGAATCAACAATAGAGCCACTTGAGTTAGTGAAGTCAATTTATTGATGGTTCATCCATTGGGGTTGCAAGCTAGGAATAAAACCTACTAGAAATTGGCATTGGCAAGAGGAATGAAATTATGATTATGTTCAAAATTATCCAGTTTGTGTTGCTAGTGTTACCCCTCATTTTATGTGAGGCCTACACTAGTATTTTTTCACTACTCTTGTGATTTTCATCACAAAGGTAGGTTTACAAGTTTATCTTTGGATGGCCTAGGGGTTGTGATTGCATTTGATGAGACTATTAGTGATGTAGTCATGGATGGCTAGATGATGTTGATGCTCTAGTGTTCTTGGTAATTGCTTTCCTTTCATACTAGTAGACTTGGTTGTGGAATCCATTATATGATCATTATTGGATGGTTGATGATACATGTTGATGTATGACTCCATTGATGGAACACCCTAGCAATTTTTATCTAAGCTAATATTGTATTGGCATCTTTGTTTTCTTGGAATTCTCCCCTTTATATCACTTGATTTCACATTCATTTAGGTTGATATGGTCTAGCATGGTGTGATGTTCATGAGGTGAATTCCCTTGCTCATGTTGAGGATTCATACACATATTATGGTTTATTATGACATGTATTACACCCTCATGTCGAGTGTTTCCCTCTTCTACATATTTTTATGCCCTATTACTTGGTGGAGGAGCCTGCCATGGAATTACCTTGCCTTGTGGGATGATTTCACACTTGTTTAGGTGAAATTTGGATATTACTCATTATCCCATGTGGAGTGCTCACCCTCCTTGCATACATATTAAGGGATGGTCTTATTTACATGTTAAGTGATGGTCTTATTTATTGATTGATGAGGGGCCACCCCTTTCTTTATGGATTTAGTTTATGATCATTGAAGGCATTTCACATGTGTTCTTCATATATAATTTCATGCCTTATTTCATGGATCCACTTGCTTGGAACTTGTTTTGAGGAAGACATCCACCATTTGAGGCAATTCTGCACTTTTCCATGCTTTGTTTGATGGGATGTTTCTCTTGAAGGTCTCACACTTTCTATCATTGGAGGTTTGACTTAATTCAAACTTCTAGTTTGTGGAGATGTCCACCTTTGGATGTTACATTTCATACCTTTGGTTTATTGTTGATGGGACATCTCACATTGGGATCAAGAGGTTTCATGGTTTTATGTCCTATATTATGAAGGAAGATGCCCACGTATGGATGTTTCTTGCACTTATGTTTATGCTTATTATTAAGGACTCCCACCTTTCTTGGAGCCTTATTGCACTTTCTTTCGTTACGATTCCTCATGTGGGCGCTCAACCTTTCCTAGGTCGTCTTGAAAAAGTTAATTCGAAGCCAAAATTGCTCTGTATCCGACTTCTGCCTCGTCTTCTTTCCTAGTGCTCCCTTGTGTGGTCATTTTCATGCCTTTCATGTGGGTGGGTGCACCTCTTTCCAACTCGCCTTGGGTTTCATCTGGGCGCTCTACCTCCTTTTCGTTATGATTCCTCTTATGGGTTCCCCTCTTTCCAACTCACCTTGCCTTGCCTTTGGGCACCCTGCCTTGTTTTTGTTACGATTCATCATGTGGGTGCCCCTCTTGCAAACTCACCTTGCATTGCGTTTGGGTGCTCGACCTTGTCTAGGTCGTCTTGAAAAAGTTAATTCGAAGCCAAAATTGCTCCTTATCCGACATCTGACTCGTCTTCTTGCCTAGTGCTCCCTTGTGTGGCCCTTTTTGTGCCTTTCATATGGGTGGGTGCACCTCTTGCCAACTCGCCTTGCATTGCATTTGGGTGCTCTGCCTTGTTTTGTTACATTTCCTCTTGTGTATGCCCCTCTTTCCAACTCGCCTTGTGTTGCGTTTAGGCACCCTGCCTTGTTTTTGTTATGATTCCTCATGTGGGTGCCCCTCTTGCAAACTCACCTTGTGTTGTGCTTGGGCACCCAGCCTTGCCCAAGCCATCTTGAAAAGGTTAAGTCGAAGCCAAAATTTCTCCTTATCCGACATCTGGCTCGTCTTCTTTCCTATTGCTCCCTTGTGTGGTTGTTTTCGTGCCTTTCATGTGGGTGGGCACACCTCTTTCCAACTCGCCTTGCGTTGCGTTTGGGTGTTCTACCTCATTTTTGTTACAATTCCTCTTGTGGGGCACGCCCCTCTTTCCAACTCGCCTTGCCTTGCCTTTGGGCACCCTGCCTTGTTTTTGTTACGATTCCTCATGTGGTTGCCCCTCTTTCCAACTAGCCTTGCGTTGCGTTTAGTCGCCCTACCTCGTTTTTGTTATGATTCCTCATGTGGGCTTACATAGAATTCACCTATAATCTGAGACACAAAATTTCCATAGAGAGAAAATACATATATATATATATATATATATATATATATATATGTAACAATAAAACAAACAAAACAAAATTCTTAAAACCTTTAACCTTAAAATCACCAACTCTTAGCATTCTTAAGATCTATATAGACTCATTCCCCTTAACACTTATAACCACTGTCCCCTATAAATACTAACCCATATAACCTCTAGAACTTCTAATCATTAAAAGCTAATTTATATATCTTCATAACCCTTGATTGTTATAACATTTATCACATGAAACCCTTATCCCTTATAACCTATAATTTACTCTAAAGCACTTTAATTTTTATCCCAGATGGCTCATATCACCACTAACTAGTATAATCACTAATTAAATCTTATAACCTCAAACCCCTATAATTGTACAAATACTAACACCTACAAAACTTATATATCTTTATCCTTACTACCCCTAACATCCCCAACCCCTATAACCCTAAACATTTAACATATGAACCATATAACACTTAACATCTAACTTATACAACCCACAAAACTAACATAAACTCCAACCCCTAATAATTATCCCTTATAACTCTTATAACCCCTAACCTATAATAGGTATAATTCCTAACACCTAACTCCTACCCAACCCCTAACATGTATAGCCTGTAACCCTCATAAACTCTAGATTCTAACTCTCAAACCCTTATAATTGTATAACTCCTAACACTTATAATGATGCTTGAATTTAATGCCTAATCCCTAATGTTTGTAACCCTTGACCCCTATAACATTAAACCCTTATAATACCTAATACCTAACCCCTAACCCTTGTAAAAACTATAACCTCAAATCAGTAAAATTATTAAACACTATAACCTTTAAACCACTACCTCTTATGTATACCATATATAACATAATTTTATAACATATATCACATGTATGTTATAAGATATATGTAACATACATGTGATATATGTTATAACATAACTATACACAACAAAACCAAACCGAGAACCGTGCGGTCCCATTCACACTCTACTATTCATTTTAATGATACTTGTACCTACGCGCGAGACCATTCAGATCAAGAAATTTCAAGATCTGAGGGGAGGGAAATAGTTGCACCTGTGCAAGACCATCGATATCAGGAAATTTCGAGATCGAGTAAGGGAAATAGTTGCACCTGCGCACAAGACCGTCGAGGGACATTTGTGAAATTGATCAGGCGATGCCGAGAAAGAGGGAGAGGGCAAGGATCTGTGAAATTGATCAGGCGACGTCGATACTGAGGGAGAAAGCAAGGATGGTGATTAACTCTGCACACTCGAATTCAAATTGGGTATAAACTTGAATTATCCTTTATCCTACGTTTGCTTTTGTTTGAAGTGATTTTAGCCTACCAATCTAAACATCTAGCTTGAGGCCAATTTGAACATTTGTAACCCTAGTGATTGGAAAACATGCACAATTATTCTCAACAAATACAAATCTCTTTAACTAGAGAAAACCCTTTCGAAAACCCCTTCGAAACTCTAGAGAAACCCCTTTCGAAAACCCCTTCGAAACTCCAGAGAAACCCCTTTCGAAAACCCCTTCGAAACTCCAGAAAAACCCCTTCGAAACTCCAGAGAAAACCCTTCGAAACTTCTCTCAACATCCATGGGTTCACCAAACCAAGTCATCTTGGCCCTAAATTGAGCCTACACCTGCACACCTGCATCAACTCTCACACTTCATTTGCATCCTTATTTGCACCTAGTTCTCTTGCATGTATTCTCTTAGTACCTACGTGTGGACCTTGCGAATACCCTTACGCCAATGTTAGAGTAAAACATAGTCATGCACTATTTCCCTTCTTATGCCTCCACTAGTGCTTGTTGTGTCACAACCAAAACCAATCCCTATGCCCACCACATTGACACCAAAACTCTAGCGAGCACCTATGACACAATGAAATAGTACCAGACCTATCCTTGGAAAACAATATTATAAATATAGTGTCTTTTATATATATTGAATAAACAACTCAAGGATGAATGCCTCATTATGTTCAATATAATTCTAATTCTACTAAATTTGATGTGCACTTACTAGTTTTTGAAAAAGATGTGATCTTTGATATTTTCCTTAAAATGGATTTTGGAATTTTTAAAATAATGTATTTTTCATCACCAAATTATGTAAGTGACTTTTTACCATTAGGAGAAAGTTGTCTCACTTGTGCATTACAGAATCAAATTCTTGACCTTTCATATATTAAAGAGTACATAAGAGACCCCTCTAGGAAATATGTGGATGAATTAATAGGTCATTGGGACCTCTTCAACCCCAAGCCAAAGTGAAGGAAATATACATGGAATAACCAAAGAATATGGTTTGGGAACATTTCAAAGAACCTAGAAAACTTCGTTATTCAAAGTTATTTCCTCTTGGATATACATCATCTCGTCCACATCCTCACAAATCGATTTCCTTTTATATACAAGTAGAGAGGTTTACAGGTTCATTCCTTTCAAGTTTAAACCTTTCTGAATGTAGAATTAGTGAGCTTACGAAATCATTCAACAAGTATGAAAAACTCCAATTCAGTTATTTTATTCACTGCCTTCACCAATTGTAATTGTAGTCAGATACAAGAAAGAAAAGACATTTCTTTATCATAGTGATATGGAAATAAAAACCATCACAAATATAATGAATGGATGTACCTTGGAAGAGAAGATGCCAACAAAAAATGGCTTTGGTAATCCATCAGAAAGCATTGTAATTGTGACCACGTCTTCTAACAGGGATTTCCACAATGAAATATGAAAAGACATTTATTCACCCCATGAACACATGTATTCACACCATATGGGTTCACACTCGGTACCTTGGTACTAATCATAATCATTAGTGGGTGAGCTCACATTTGGCAGATAATTCCAATATTGATTTATAACCTAAGAGTTTAGTTTTAAATTGGTTGTAAGTCCTCTTTTGTTCAATCCTCTTTAGATAAGGCATTTTTTCTTGGTGCATCTTATTAAAAAGGCAACTAGGTTTCTTCTTGGACATCTAGATTCTAATTCCTTAGGTGGATTTTATTTCGTTTTCTAGCTTTCAACATTATCTAGGAGTTTCTTCTATGCTCCCACATTGTATTGACATTGAATGTATCTTTTGGGCCCATTGACCTAATTTTGTGGTCATTTGTTGGACATTAATAACATTATCTTATCTTATCTACATCTCTAGCAATTGTTAACAACTGACCATGGATGCCTTTTCAATTTCAACAAGTTGTTTGGGATTGAATCACCCTCTTCCATCTTCATTAGGAATCCACTAAAGTAGGTTGGTCGACTGAAGGAGAAAAGAGCATTGGCGTTGTCAATGAAAGTACTTCCAAGAGAGACCAAGATCACAATATGTCAATGAAATATGTTAAATGAAGCATTTCAAATAAAGATGGTCTAGTCGTAGTACAAAGTTGGTTTGTTTGCATGCTTGACTCCTAGATTAATTAGTGTGTGTTGTTTCTTCTCCTTAGTTGGCCTTAGGATTGAGTATATGTCTAATGGCATCAGTTTCGGGGTATTCCAACTAGCATCGTGTCCTATTACCGCCACTTGTTGGCATGTGTCATTTGATTCCAAAACCCCTATAATGCTAAGATAGTATGCCAGTAGTAATAAAGCATAATACAATTGTGAAAGAGTAACACTATGGTAATCATTATGAGCTTACTATGATACCAACAGGATACTAGTAATGAACTAGTGTTACATCTTGATTGACTGATTGTTTATGTCATTAATGGTGTTATAGGACGTACAAGCAAACAGGTGTTTGTCAGATCTATCTTCATTGAGTGAGGGAAGTTCAGGTAGAATAGAGGAAAGTGAGACATCTAGTAGGTCTAACAGGCGGAGATCAACTAGAGGTGAGAAGATTAGAAGAAAATTCCATAGACGCATGGAATTTTTTCTTGCGAAAGGGGGATAATGAGAGCATAGACAACATCAAGGTGCCATTGAGGTACAAACATATAGTGAAACGATGGGTACCCAAGCATCTTCCTGAAATAAACATTGATTTTTGTGTAAATGAAAGGATATACCAGATTGTTCCATCGTCATTACATGGTTTGGGGCTATTTTCTATGGATGGCATAAAGGTTTGTTACGATGGATTAATTGAATTGATGGAGTACGTCGGACCGTGTTACATATACAAATATTGGATACAAATAGTCCAATATACAAAAAGTATGTGAAGATATGGCTTGGCTGCAAATTATATACAACTAAAAGACAATGATCAAAATAAAGGAGCAACTATCTATATTGATGGAAGGCCAAAAGAAACGGGGAATATTGCAGGGTTTATAAATAGTACATGACCCGCGACCACAAATAAGCGACCAAATTTCCTATTTGAGGGGCGTGAAAGAAATAGTGTATTCGTATGTGCAATAAAATCAATAGTTGCAAGGGAAGATTTATTGATTGATTACAATTTGAATCGAATAGATACAAATGTTGTTATTATGGGGGCGGTGCATATAATAATTTACCCAACCTGTAAGAAATGACTCTTATATTTTATGATTTTCATTATGTTCTTTATGATGTTAATCCATTTGGAGAGCTTTGGTATGTTTACTCAGTGTGGCCTATTTTTGTTATCAACAATAACATTCCTCCTAGGATGTCAATAAAGAGGGAGGATTTCTCATACATTTGAATTTATTTCTCATGATAATGATCATGGTTCTAATATTACTGTAATGTGGCAAGCCGATCCTGGTAAATCAAAAACGGCCTCAGAACAGGTAAATGAACAACAATTTTCGAATTGCATTTAATGTGCATTTTATTTATGTGGTGATCAGTTATTTTATTTGTTTACATAACTAAATTATCATTTATTTTGTTGAATATGCAGTCGACGGGACATGATGTTGATGATGATTCGCTCGGCGAAAGGGATTTGTATGAATCCCCCGACCCTATGGTTTTAATTAGAAAAAATATCAATAAAGCAAACAAGAAACTGGCTCACTTGTTAGATTTTCTAGATCAAACTCTTGAGGTCGAAGAAAGGATCAAAGAAGTTATGACAAGGCTTAAGATATATAAGGTAATAACCATAATTTCAAGCGGTTTTATTTTTATGTCATAAGATCAATTATGAAAGCTTGATTTTTAACTTTTACATTATCTAAACAAAAAAATGTTGTATTTCTTATATAGAGATTTTTGGATCATGTTGACATCGACATGCATGGTGTCGGTAGTAGTGGCGCTACACAAAAGTCGCGGGGTCCCAACGCAGGCCCTCGTAAAGCTGCCAGGATGCAACTATTCAGATCTCCACCTTCCACACCATTAGGTGGGAGCCACAACACGCACACCGATGAAGTGATCACACAAGTAAGCTCTGGAGATGGTGATGGAGATGAGGCTGATGATTTGACCAACTGTATGGTTGATTTTCCTAAAGCAAGACGTGTGACGAGCACAAGACCCTTAAGGGAACATTTATGGTCAACAAGGAAGGGATTCCATTAAAGAAAGATAAAGTCCCAGGTAATTTTTAAAATTTTAATTGTTTCATGTTCTCTATGTAGACAAATATAAATCATCTAAATTATTGTTTTTAAATTAATAATCATATAATCATTTTGCGTGTAGGGAATAATGATTTTTATAGGTCCTTGGAGAATAAGGCATTGCTGATTTTTGGGCCCACCATACGGGAGAGGTGGAATTCCCAGAATTCCAACCTCAAAAAATAATTGATGGATTATCTCGAAAGCCTTTTTGGTGTAAACACATTTAATAAAACCTTGGCCACCGCCACAGCTGGCCAATATTTAAAATATACGCGAGAAACATATAGGAAGCACTTGAAACAAAACGATAGGTATGAGCGTCCTCTAATGATTCCAAAGAGGGAGTGGAAGGCCCCCATTGAGGACGCAAAAGAGAAGAAATTGACAGATGAAGGAAAAACACCCTTTGGTCCCAGAAGGTAAATTACAATTTCAATTCAATACCTTCAATTTTGTTTAGATGTAAATAAAATTGTGGTATATATTAACATACTTGAAACTTTTGATGATAGTTTGACTGACACGTCAAAGGCAACAAAAGCAATTCTTGACAAATGTGGCCAACACAGACTAGGTCAGGGCAGCTACTTGAAGTTGTAGTCACAAATTGTAGGTACATAAATATTGTATTTGTATTGCCTTAAAATTTTTAGGTAATGGCAACGAATAACATTAAATAAACATACTCTTATGCAATGCAGGGTGACGAGTTTGGTACTGAAACCACGAAGGAAGACCTCCAGCTTGGTTACAAGTACGGCTATAAAGTTGTAGTTGAACACCAAAAAAGATTGGGGCAGTTACCAAGAACCACTTTGCAGGATAAAGTTGTAGTTGAACACCGAAAACGCTTGGGGCAGTTGCCAAGAACCACTTTGCAGGATAAGGTAAATAAAATTCAATCCACATTAACCTTTATTATTAATATAATACATTGATGTTGGATATCATCGATAAATTTAATGTTTTACAACTTTGTTTTAATTAGGGGAGCAACATTGTCAACGAACGCACTAGTATTGGAGAGTAGTGTGTTGATAGCAGTTTGAAACCAGAAGATAGTTCTCCCATACAGTCCCAATATTCCACGGGGGTGCATCCCCATGATGGTGCTACGACCGAGCTGGCACATGACGGTAATATGGTTGTATTTTAATCATATACTTAATAATTTTATAGTTATACATTTTGTACTTCTATTTTTTTTTACTTATACATTTATGATTGTCCTTATAAATTTTGTGGTCTCAATGGCAGAGAATGTTGTACTTGAGGGTCATGTGGTTGAAGAGGAGCATGTGGGGAAACCATTCCAACGGTGTCGACCAGTGCACTAGGTAAATAATGGCATTACAGATGTTTTTTTTAATATTACTGAACTAGTTCAATGATATTTAAAAACTGGCCATCTAAATTTTGTATTTTTTTCTTTTATAAGTGATGTCTCATCACAACGGCCTCCATTACCCCATGAGTACCCCGCAATTAGGTGTGCTCTGCATTAGAGGATGCAATCACAATCAGATTTTGAAGAGCACCCAGAGAACGAAGACGTAGATATTGATGAAATGCTTAGGAACTATAGAGCTAAGAAGAAGAGGTCGGCTAAAAGTACTAAATGATGATGTACATGAATATTTTAATAACTATTTAATATAAAATCTATTTTCTATGAAATATTTTCTTTTACTTGTTGGGTCGCCAAAATGCCATTCTTTTACCATTCTTTTACTTCACTTTTCACCATATTTCGTTTTCTCTCAGCCTTACATTAAGATCATTTTCATGATTACATATGAGTTTAGACCTATTATTTTTCAAAGCATTATTTTTAGTATTTTGAGTGAGTTTAGGATCAAATATTGGAAAAATAACATGTTTTCACTTATATATCAAAGTGGGATGAGTTTTATGATGTTTACAAGTACATTTTAATACTCCAACCAAGTCATATGATGCAATAGAACAAAGCCTCTTTTCACATCAATTTCCATTCTCTAGTTTTTAGATGTTAAGTACTTTAGTGTAGTGTATGATGTTATGGAATAGTTGTTACTTTTCTCTTAGGAGAATTGAGCTCACTCCAAATGGATCAAGGAAACATTTTATTTCATTGTAAACAGTTATGAATATTGGTATGTATATATGTTTGTTTTTGCTCTAAATATTACAATAGATTTATATGTTGGGTATTGGGGAATTAAGAGTGATGTGAGAGGGGGGGGGGGGAATAAGAGCTTCCTCCTTCACATGGTTGGCCCTGTTCAGTAGAGAATAATTTATTGGAATCGTTTAATCTTGAAGTAAACCTCCCTCAATCCAATGGAGCAACAACAAAGTCAATGTTGACTTCGTTGTTGCTACTTCAAATCAAAGGAGGCAGTTTGATCAAATATTAGATGTGTGACTCCAATAAATTATTCTCTAAACCAAGAGGAGCTCATTCAGGTATGTTCTAACACTCTCGTAAAAATGCATCTTAGAGTAAATAATGCACTACAAATATGACTTGTGTTGATTTTTTAGATATTTATGGAGGTTGAATGATTTTGGCAAGTACTTTAAGATCTTTCTTTGTCGATTGAGGGAAGCTCAAGACTAACAGAGGGTCATATAGCTAAAGAGAAACACGTGGGGTCAACCATTCCAACTGTACTGTCGACCAGTTCATCAAATCAGGTGTGATTACTCCTTTCAACATAGTTTATATAACCATCAATTCTAGTTATGTTTAATGTTTTATGAATTGTTATGTGATTATTTATTAATGTAGGGTTTTCTATGTGATAATTTATTGAGATATATCATATGTTTAGTACTTTTCATGGTCTCTCCTTGCATCTAGTAATGGTAGATACAAGTCCATTTATATTGAGTGAAAGAAACCTTGGCTTCCTATAGGGATTGATGAAGTGTTAGTTCATGCATCTACTACTAGGGGTCCTCCTAGAATAAGGCCAAATGAACTAAGAAAAAATTACATAAATAGTGTTGTTGTACTATGCCTCCTTTTTTCTAGGCATTGTTCCAGATCATGGAGCATGTACTGTCCATCCATCCTAAAGATCCTTGCATGTTGATCATGAAAATTGAGAAAGTGCTTCAACGATACAATTTTCCTCCTTTACACAATGATACAATTTTCCTCCTTTGGTACAAGATGGAAGCTAAGTAGTATGGATATCTATCTCAATTAGAATAACATGGTCAGAGAATGTCCTCTATTTAGTGCAAGACTCAATATAACCATCATAAACTAGAGGACAAATTAGGTCAAAGGGAGTGAGTTTTTGGGTTATGATGGGGTTGCAAAAATTAGAGCTTCCACCGAAACAATATTAAGCTAAAAAACACTTTCCTTAACTTCCTTCTTGTATAAAAAGGTATCAAGATGTATTGATTTAGATAATGAGAAGTGTGAACCAATCTTTAGCAAACTATCTTTGGGGGAAACCCAAAGTTGATTAGATCCATCATTGGGAACTTTAGGCATCTTCTCACTTTCTTCTAGGAAGCAAATGTCATCAAAATGGTAGGTTCCTAAGGGATCATCATAAATAAAATCACGATGACTAATGGCATAAGAGTCCAAAACTTTTTTTGGACTACCAAGAGTAATTACCTAAGAGTATTTATCATGTTTAGAACAAGGTTGATTATAGAACTACAATACCTTATGGTTATATTTTTTAGCAAGGAGATAATGATTAGGTTTCCGATTTTTAGGCGCATATTCATTAGACAAAATTAGGCTTCCAAATCGATCATGCTAAAAAAAATTACATGTCATATCATCAAACTGAAAGTTGCCAGTGTTTACATCAAGATCTAGATTTATCTTTATATGGTGGAAGTTTTTTGTATTTGAAATACTATTGGGAAGAGAATTTTGTGAGTTATTTCCATCGTTGAATGTTTGAATTTTTTTCTAGCCAAAGAGAGAGGTTTTAAAGGAATGTATCTAAAGTTGGACTATTACAAGGCCTATGAAAAATTGGAGTGGAAATTCATTCTCCACATGCTTGAGTGGATAGGCTTTGGTTCAAAGTTCATATATTATGTCAATATTCTCTTTTCCAATGTTTTGGGTATTGTGTGTGTTAATAGATCCCTTACTTATCTTATTCCTCTTAGCATATCAATGACGCAGGGCTACCCTACAGCCCCCGATTTATATGTTCTCACATATGATGCCTTGAGTTATGTATTATAAAAGGTAGTTTACCAAGGTAAAGTTATTGGCCTTCTCCAGTAATATTTAATCAACTCCCACTATGCTTATGAACACCTTTTGTAAAGCTTCTAAAAAGATACTACAAGAGGAGAAAACCTCTATGATACTTATTGTATTAGACGATCACCCTGGGTGGATTCCTTCACAATGGCAATGGTTTCAAAGGGGGTAAATCACCAAGTATCTTAGTATTCTATTTAGCATTGACATGACTCAAAATCATATGTGAAACTGTGTTATTAATAAGCTTACAGTCGAACTTGAATACTAGAATAGTCAGGACCTTTCCTTAGCAGCCAAAATCCAAGTGGGGGATAATATTTTCAGTTTAATGCATATATATTATTTGTCTCTTTGGCTTCCCAACCAGCAGGGCTACAATAAAACTCTATCTTAAAAGATCTCTTTTGGGTGAATAATAAAGGGGGGAAAGGTCTACCTATGGTCAAGTGGTTGGTGTGCACTAGGAAACCACAAGATGGAGGACTCAACATTCCTCATTTGGCCACTTATGGCCTTACCTTGGTAGAAAAGTGGTTTCTTAAGGCCACACGGGGAAATGAATTATTGAAATAGATCATAAGGGACAGACTTGGCCAACTATATGTGCAAAATTTTCTTCATAGCCAATTCCTTCTTTTTGCACATAGCCTTTTTCTACTAATTGTTATTTGTAGTTTTCATTGGTACCATCATACTTATACTTAGCTCCAAAAATCCATCTACAACTAATTGTCTTTTTATTTTCTAGAAACTCAACCAAACTTTAAGTTCTATTTTTTCTAAAAACTTCAAGCTTTGACTACATGGCATCACATTACTCAACTTTCTTTGTTCTCTTCATATGTATGTGGTTCTTTTTCACTAAAACTTTCACTCATCAATGCATAATTAACTAAAGGTGACTCCAATCACTTGCTTCTTCTAAGCTCAACTTTACTTTCTATGCACTCTCTATCTACTTTTGTCTTCTAGTTCTCAATCTATCATACATTTCAGATTCTACAACAAAATCTTAACCATCTTCACCAACCACTTGGGTGTCCTTGGCATTAGAGTAGATTATTTAATTTCTTATCCAAATTAAGGTAGAATTTCAAGAGTGTTAGTAACAATGATATCTTGTGCATCAACATACTTCTCAAATTCTGTTGTGCATGCTTCATCAAAAAAATAAAATGCTTTATTACAAATTTCTGATTTTTCAAGTCCCATAAGAAATATGCCTTCGACTACTCCTCATATCCAAGAAAATTAATACATGTGTGCACTCTATCAAAGTAATTTGAATTGTGTTTCTCCTTTGGAATATGAATATAATAGATGCTCCCAAATATATGCAATTGTTTAACAATAGATTTGTGATCACTCCATGCTTCCTCTGGAATAACATTTCAAATAATTTTAGTCAAACTTCTATTGATCAAATAAACCGCACAATTACAGTGTTCAACCCTTTCTAGTGAATATTTATGTACTTCAATATGCAATGTGTCATGTCGTAAATAACATGATTCTCACGCTCTACAACTCATTTCTATTTTGGTGTATAAGAGGTTGTGAATTGCCTCTTAATATCATGTTTTTTGTAGAATGAATCAAAATCATTTGACTTGTATTCTCCACCACTATATCAAATATTATGGATTTTAAAAATTTACCACTCTACTTTTCAACTAGATCCTTCCACTCTTTGAAAAATTCAAAAGCATATGCTCTCTTCTCTAGAAAATAAAGTGACACATTTATGATGTTATCATCAATTAAGTTCATAACATACATCTCATCTCCAACATACGGTCTACTTGCTAGTACTAACTTTGCATGCCAAACTTTTCCAATAGGAAAACTCTCATGCATTTTCTTGCATAAATTGAATAGTACTAACTTTGCATGCCGCACTTTTCCAATAAGGAAACTCTCTTGCTAAGAATACAAGCACAAAGGTCCTATGTTTATGGTAATCCATACACCATGTTAGTCACCAATAAAAAATGGTATTGCTTGAGGCCAAGTTTCCAAAAATCTTGTAAATGCGCTAATTGATTTAGAAGCTAGGTAAAATAAGAGAAGGTATAAAGATGGCAGGAAATGTTAAATCTGGTGGAAGCGCTAAATTGATCGGGTATGGAAATTCATGAATTGTGATCCGTTGAGATCAACGACTGGGAACATTTGTGAAGGTTAAAGATGTGTGGAGTATAACACCTAAAAGTGGTCCCGCAATTTGAACCACGGGTTCTCTCGAGGGTATGTGGCATCACTAGGCGCATTGCAGAATGAAAGGCGGATTTCTTCAAAACCACTTTCTCACACCCCTGCAAAGTTGAAAAGTATAAAAGGTCGTTGGTTGATTTATTTCATTTGTTTATTTCTTTCGAATAATGGAACCATTAGAACCTTGGTGCGACCACCATTTTCCACTCGCGGCCCAACAATACACCACATGCACACCATTTCTGCTCATTTCTAGGTATTTACATCATAACCATGGATCCCATTATAAACTCAGTGATAGAACAAGACTCTATAGAAATAGAAGAATCCCTAATTGACAGGGACGCGGATGTTTCCGATGTTGAAATCATCATTTCCCCTATCTATGTGTCCAGAAGTATTTTTTCTGATATAATTGGTAAAAGTATACCATTCCTAGAAGCAGTCCAGGCCACCATAGTACCCTATGCTATCGAAAATTGCTTTCTCGTTCCCTGAATTTGTAGGTTGGTGCGCCGAAAAATATTCTCATGAAGAAAGGGTCATTGTCAATAAACAGGGGTCCCAGGTCTTATGTAGGATAGATTGTATGTCAATTCGAGAATCCATCGATATACCAGAGTCTTTTTTTGGAAATTCTGAACCATTCAATGAAGAGAAATTGATTAGGGTATATAGGGAATGTCCATCAGAAGTCTGGAGCCTGTTTTTACAGTAAATTGTCAAACCTGAATAGTTTTCGGAAATTATGTTTGTGCCATTGACTGTCAATCTAATGGTCATTGAAGTCCAGTGGGTCTGGTCCTTATTGAGTCAAGTCTTAGGGTTAGACAGTGACAAGTATGTGGTGGAAGTCATGCTTGGTTTCCTTTTGACCTTTTTCAAGTCTGAGTCTGGTCTGTCAGCCCGTATTAACTTTGATAAATTCCTAGTTGATATTATTCATAAACAACTAGTGAATTTCCACTCCCTGAGCATTTCAAATACTATACTTATATGTTGAAACTTTTCCTAGCAAGTAACAGTAGAGAATTTCCTGAAGTAGCATTTGTGTCAACTGAATGCAAAAGAATTACATTTCTCATCTTCATTAACAAAGTTATGTCCAGGATTTATAGTCTGATTTTCAATACTAGCCTTCCTAGAGTTCTGGATGACATGAGAAGTTATCTATAGCCAAATCCAGAGAAAAAAGTGGGAGATTGGGTATTATTCATGCATTCAATAGTAATCTGGGTTTATGGTTTTCATGAATCTCCTTACCTATTGCATGTTTTTCTAACTCCTAGAATCTTTGCCCTTGAATTCATCAAGCAGAGAATTATATCTGAAACAGATCATTTCCTAAAGTTGCACAGAGCCTCCAACCTTAAGTTCCCTTTTGTCATTGGCCCCTTTATTGTCAAGTCTAGATCATGTTTATCTCGAGTTCAAGCAAATCTCAAAGAGTTTGGTTTTGCGCAGTTACAGGGAAGAAGGTATGATCCACACCAGATCATATCCAAAAGAAGACAGATGAACAAAAATGCTCCTTATGAGCATGAACAGGTTGAAGGTTTTGATAGGTTGGTGAATCTAGAAGTATGTGTTGATGTGGAAGCGACCTTGTGGCCAATTCAAACACAACAAGATCCTTAGAAGTTGATGATTAAAGTTCCTAAAACAAGTGTTTACAGCAAGAGAATCATTTTAGAGGCTATGGACATTGATGACCAACAGACTATCAAAAAGAATATGAAGGTTACACAACCAGCACAGATTATGGATTTAGAAGATGAAGAGTCTAGGGATCAAGCAAATCTAAATATGGTGGAAAGTGGTACTACCACTGTAGAGATTGAAGAAGGAAATAAACTCCAAAGTGAGGGAAGCTCAAGAACCTTTTGTAGTAAGAAATATATTTTTGATAAAACATCGGGGTCAGCTTATCATTCTAGGGAATATTTGGAAAAATAGTATGTTGAGAAGGGAAATATAGCTTTGGGTGAGATTAAGGATTTACAGTCTATCAATATAAATCTTCTATGTTCACAGTAGGAGATGTTGAAAAGAATACCTTTAACATCGCAATTGCGGAAGAAGACAAAGTTTATGAGATAAAGATAAAATATGACAACATAAGTGCCCCAGACAAGGTCAAATTCCACAGGAAAACTAGTGACATGTTATATTATGATTACTTGAGTTTGAACTTGAAGAATTCAAAATTGTGATCTTATGCAGAAAAATTGGAAAGACAGTTGAGGCAAGAAAAGGCATCTAACAAATCTTGGCAAACTCAGGTTAAGAGATTGGAGTCTGAAGGTTTCCAAGGGGTGAAGTCTTCATTACATGAGAAAGACAAAATAATTCAAAGTTTGAAGAAGAGATTGAAAATGTATGCTACAGAGCATCCACAAACAACATAATTGGTAGTTCTGGAACAGGAAAAGACAACACTTCATCAAGAGACACTAGATTACAAAGCTAAGGTGTTGCAGCTGGAACAAGAAAAGGTGAAATGGTCATAGGAAAAGACAAAATTGCTAAAT
This sequence comes from Picea engelmannii, assembly GCA_009831015.1. NCBI lineage: Eukaryota > Viridiplantae > Streptophyta > Pinopsida > Pinales > Pinaceae > Picea > Picea engelmannii. The sequence goes on along the minus strand of ML780863.1, from coordinate 1,127,136 downwards.
AAGGCTATGGTTTCAACTCCTACTGCAGAAATTGGATCAAATACTGAAGAAATTGTCCAGACTATGTCACAAGTTAACCTGAAGGAAGGAGAAATCAAAGGACCGAAGGAAAGTATAGAGAAATTGAAGTAGGAGATGCATGCAAAACATGAAAGGATAGCTCAATTTCAAAAGGAGAATGTAGTCTTGCAAGAGAGAATAAATAAATTGAAAGTGAGGTTAAGAGGCAAAGGTATGTTACAGGGGGGCAAGCATATCATTTGGGACTCTATCGTTGTTGAAGCTACCAAATTCAGATCATATTTGAATTTCATTAAGGATAGAGACATCATATCCATTACATCCGGACATAAGTGTACTATTGTGAATGAAAACTTAGCCAAAAAGCCATCAGAATGGGCCCAGAACGCCATAAATTTACTCAACTTTGTTCCTACTGAAGACCTTCAAACCATTAGAGTTAAGAACTGAACTAAATTGATTGTTTTGGCCAGGAGGGTTATATCCAAACATAACCTTTTGAAATTAGTTCAAACTAAAGCAGCACAGATGGAGCAGAGTGTACAAGAGTTTAAAGATTTATTTGAAGAATTGTTTATCAAATGTCTTCCACCATTTTTGGATGGAAAGGGAAAATTGTATGACTAGGAAGAATACAATACTCATTTGACTCGGTCCATAATGGATCATTCTAAGTTTGAAACCCTGGATGAGAGTTTGAAAGGAGCCACTTTAGTTGACCAGCTGATTACCGACTTTGAGATTATGAATCAATTCAAAACAGTCAAGATTGGACTGCCAATCATGTCATATTCTTCTTGCATTGACTTGGAGATTCTGATAAAGGAAATGGCATATTACGACATTCCTTCTGATTTGCAATGGAAGGAAATAGTCTGGCTGGGTAAGGAAAAATCTAGTTTTCCAGGGCCTAGTAGATGATGTACAGATGTCAATAAAGGACAACAAATCATATGAAAGGTCGAAGCAAGGTTAAAGGGTGAAGAAAAGGACTGAACTACTGAAAAGGCCGAACCCCAGATTTTGTGAACAGTTTCTTTCCTATTTTCGTAATCGGTTTCAAACCGAAATGATTATTTCCTATTTTGTAATCGATTTCAAACCGAAACAGTTTCTTTTCTATTTTAATCGGTTTCAAAATGAAACATTTTCTTTTCCATTTTATTGTAATCGGTTTCAAACCGAAGGAACTGAGTTTGTATAAATGTTAGGAGTTATGAATGTATGGGGCGTTGGCAAAAGTGCAAGGGTGTGAAATATAGCTATTCGGAACCTGAATGTAATTTTATGAATCTGAATGGAATGCACATGCATATGTCCTAAACTTTCTATGAAAAGATTCTAATGGTGGTGGTCTGATATTCGTCTTCTTTCTTCATATGTATTTCTTGTGTTCTTGATTTCATTTTCACTATCTCCTATTTAAATTGGATATTTAAAGGTCTATAATTCATCTTGTGATCTTCTCGACTTAAGCAATTTAAACTATGTTAAGTTCTTCTTAACTAGGTCAGAATTCATCTTATTTGATTTTCTGGTCCAGTTATTTGTTCTTCTTTCTTCTTACACCCTACAAATTTCAATTTATAATTCAGACTCATTACCTCATTTAGCTTTTATCCTCTGGAGAGTTCTACCTACCAATCAATGCTTTCATTTTTTTTCAGAAGTTTGACCTCATAGCCCTAAGTATCCCTCCCTTTCTTGCCAGTGAAATCATAAAAAACCCTTTCAAAGCAACAAAACCTAGCCATCGACTTGTTAAAGTAAACTTATATGTTAGAGACCAAGTGACATGAGATATCTCTCTCTGAGCTTAGTAGGCTAGTACCTAGCTCCAAAGTGGTTTGTAGGTTACCTTTGTCATTTGTTTCTCAGCCAAAACAAATTTGCAGGGTGCTAACACACCATATTCAGTTTATGTAGTAAAGTTAAACTAGAGAAACTTAAGTATCCATAACTTCAATGACATAGTCTGCTAGAGTTAATTGTTGTTGCCAATGCACAGTTAGCACCGATTTCTTTGACTGAAAGTTCATATAGACCATCTTCTTCATAACTTGAGCTATGAGTGCATATCCTTTTTATTTGTTAGTAAAATAACTAACAAATGAATGTGCAAAAAAGACAACTATTGTTTAAACTGTGGCATGTATAGTATGGCTACATAAGGTACAAGAGTGGCTTTAGGTCAATAATATTAATTGCATCAACATACAACGCTTTGGATCGCATAGAAAATATCATAGCTTTGAGCTCACTACAAAAATATCCTTACAACCTATGGCTCAAAAATGTTTTATAGTTCTTTGTTCACTATTTACCTTAGCTTGTTCAAGCTCCACTTTGTTCATTTGTCATATCTCTCTCATATGGTTCATAAAGTATTTCATTGCATATATAACAAGGGTTGCATGGCAGCTTAGTCCCTGCCAAGTAGATTTGGAAATGGAAATGATAGTTTGATTATGGATCCTCCGGTTTCGTAACCTTTGTACTTGAAAGATCCAATTAGTTGGTAATTATGGGTAATTATGGTTGAATATGTGATCGTCGAGAGAATATTTTAGGCAATTGTTGTATATTTTTTTAGTAAAGGTATGGATATGGCATGTAAGTAAGAATCATGCTTTTGTGGATGAACTTCCTCTAAAAACTAAATATAATATGACGATATAACAACAAATTATGAATTTTAAATTTTCATTTCAAGAGTAGCATGAAATTCTTAACTATGGTTTAATATGTGGTAATTGTATGGCAAGTGTTTCCTTCATGGTCACTATCATATAGTGCTTTCCTCTTGAGTGATGGGATGGTGCAGTGTATGTGTAGGTTTGAAGATTATGCATTGATGGCTTCTGTGGACCAGTCTTTATATTGTAACTTCCATTCAGTATTTAAGTATTTATGCATTGATAACTTATGCAAGAACTAATAATGCTTTTAATATAATCATGATAGTAAATATTATATGTCTCTCCTCAAATATTTCCACATGTGGTGTATGTCTCTCCTCAAATATTTCCATCATGATAGTAAATATTATATGTGTTATATGTCTCTCCTCGAATATTTCCACATGTTTTTTACAATGTCCCTCTCATTACATCTCAAACACATTGATTGGCATGAACTCTAGCCAGATTCAGACCTAGGATGTCCACTACACTTCACTCATTGATAGCATCTATTGCAATGGATGCTCATAGTGTTAGGATAAGTTTAACCTAACACATGTCACTTTCTCATCTAATGACTAAGATCCCAACATATTCATCATTTTCATTGAATCCCTTACACTTACACCCAGGGCTTCTAGATCCACTTTCTATTTAGAAACCTAAATTTAATTACCTAAATATGGTGGTCAAATGTGTAGATATATTCTATATTCATGGATCTGTAACCTTGCTTCCTACTTGCAAACCTTCCCAAAGATGATAGAAGAGAATATCCTCCTTCTTGCAAGTAACAATTTAAACAGAATTGCCTAAGCATAGTGGTATTCTCACCAAAATTCTATAAATATATATGTGGGGGTCATCAAAGAATAAGCTACCAAAAACACTCTTACATGCATTACTACATGGCATGCATTGTGTTAGGCCTTGAGAAGGAATTTTTATTCTTCGGTTTATTTATCTAATTGAATGTGCAAGATGGCCTATCTTTCTTGACTGGAGAGAGTGATAATCGCTCTTCATAGAGCTTAAAACAATCTCTTATCACAACAAGTTAAAGGTGTTTAGATGGGGCATCCAAGAAGGAGACTTAACCTCTTGTGAAAGACACAAAACTGCATTTTGTCTTACCCAGTCGGACCATTTCCTTCCATTGAAAATCAGAAGGAATGTCGTAATCTGTCATCTCTTTTGGATATGATTTGGTGTGGATCATACCTTCATCCCTGTAATTGGAAACGAACAGAAATAGCGTGCAGATGGTGTACGGTTGAGCTGCAAGTGGAAAATGTTGGTCGCGATAGGGTCCTAACGGTTCCAGTATTAGAAAAGTAATTAACCAAATGAAATAAATCGATCGACGACCTTTATACTTTTCAAAATTTGCAAGGGTGTGAGAAAATGGTTTCAATGTAATTCACCTTTCACTCTAGAATGCGCCCGATGATGTCGCATACCCTCAGAAGAAAATTGTGGTTTGAATTGTGGGACCGCTTTTTGTATTATACTTCATGCAGCTTCAACCTCAGCAACTGTTCCCAGTTGTTGATCTCTACAGATCACGATCAATGAAATTTTGGGCCCGATCAACTTGCATATTCTGCCAGATTTAACTTTTCCCTACCATATTTAGACCTTCTCTTATTTTATCTGGTTTCCAAACCCATTAGCTGAAGGGAAAGAGATCTTTTTTTTTTTAAACACCTGCAGGTCGTCGATCTTCCAACGTCCCTAACATCGATCACATGGTGTCCTTGTCATTAGTATATAGTTGACCATGTATGCACCGACGTTGCCAGTCATCGATCTTCCAACGTCTGATTTCGTCAGTCATTTGGCGTCCTTGTCGTTGGTATATAGCTGATCATCGCTCCACCGACATTTCCAGCCATCGGTCTTCCAATGTCCCTAACGTCGGTCACATGGCGTCCTTGTCACTGGTATATAGTTGACCGTCTCTCCACCGACATTGCCAGTAGTCGGTATTTTGACGTCCCTAACGTCGATCACATGGCATCCATGTTGTGGAGATTGACGAAATGGGACGTCGTAATTCCTATGTATCTGGCGTCGCTTTAGCGACAACTATATGGGGTCTGGACAATCAAATCCAAGATGACACATGTCTGCATTAAACGTCGCAATAGAGACAATACCTCTGGCGTCGAAAAAGCGACATCATGTGAAATGATGTTTGATGGGGTTCATTGTTTGTCGTTCTCCCGACAATATAAAGTGGCAATTGTGTTGAACGCATCGTCGAAATTTGACCCAAATGTATTAGTGAAGATTTTGTAACCTTACATTATTTGACAACATTCTATATGGTGGAAAAAATTGTGGTCTTTGATTTGGAAACGTGGTCCAAGGTATATGTCTCCAGTGAAAAATATGTAGTTGGTATGGAGGAATCGAATATATTTCCAAAGGAATGGAGTCTAAGGGAAAACTAGTGGAGCAATGAGGCTCATAAAGAAAATCGATGGGAGAACCAAGGTGAAGATGATCCCAAGGACTAGTTAAAGAAGTCACAGCTTCTAAGAGTTTGTCATTGTAATGGAAGATTATTGTTGAAGAGGTAGAATTACATTCACACGTGGGGGGATAAATTTTTTAGGCCCAAGTGCAAAGGTACAACATCAATATCCAAGTCTAAGTTAGTGAAAGGATCCAAAGACTTATGCTTAGAGGAAGTATAAATTGTACAAATGGTGGAAGTGGTCACACAGGGAATTTGCAAAGGAGTGGAGATAATGGGCTCCATGGTGCAAGGATCAAATCCAAGAAGGGAGTCAATGGGGAGGCATGTATGGAGGTCATTTCATGTATTGTTTAAGGTATTTATGTCATCTTGGAACTCTTCATTAGTGGGGAAGATAATGGGCAAAGAATCATGTTGATTATATTGATCCTTTGAAAAGGGAGGAGGAGGGTGGCTCAACTTTTGTTGTGGGTAGAGAAGGAAATGGTCAAAAGAGGCACCCTGTAAAAGGGAAGAAGAGAGTGAAATGATTGTGGGAAGGGAGGCAAAATAATTTACTGAGGAACTTTAGTGGAGGGAAGAGGTGGGTGTCTTAATTGTTCCCATGGGTAAGGAGACATTTTTATCTAAAGTGGAACTTTGACAAAGGGAAGAAGAATGTTTCTTAAAGGTTCCCAAAGGAAATAGAGGTAAGGTAATCTAGAAAGGCACTCTGACAAAGGGAAGAGGAATATGTCTTGACAATTCCAGTGGGTAGGGGGGGATTTATCTAAAGGGGAACTCTAGCATAGGGAGGAGAAGGGTGTCTCAATGATTCTTAGTGGAAATGGAAGCAAGGTAATCTAAAATGGTACTTTGATAGAGGAAAGAAGAGGGTCTCTCATTGGTTCGCAATGGTAGGGGGTAAAGTTACCAAGTTGTGTCATTGACATATTGGGGAAGAGAGTGGCCTAAATTCCCTTATAGTAAAAAAAAATGGTTTACTCTCCAAGTGAATTGGACCGAAGGTGGTTATGAACCAATGGATTGTGCTTAGTGGGAGTAGAGATTGCACAAATGGAGATGATGGCCACATAGTCCATTTGTGAAGAGGGGATTGGGTCCACTGGAGAAACAAAATGAAAAATTGTACTTTCCAACTCAAAATGTGGTTGGGATCACAACATGAGAGATAAGGGGTGTACACTTCGAAGTTTCTTATGGTGGGAAGGTCTAGTAGGTAATGAGCTATTCAAATTTCAAGGCATGGTCCCTTAACATGGGGACGTTGAAGTGGTAGTGGGGTGGACATGTTGGAATGATAGTTCACCCTCATGGGGGGTAACCAAAGAGGTCAAAGTTGGTGGAGCCTTACCATTTGAAGTAATGATGCTATGTTGGGGAGAAGGGTCTTGCACCATTTGGAGTTCTTGCTCGCCAATCCAACTAAGTGACCCAACTCTTAATCATATGGTTTTTAGGAGATTAGGACATAAATGGGTGTAATGATCTTGTCCACAAATAGGACAAAATTGGTTGGTGTTACATATTTGTATAAGTTTTAGCTGATCCTTGATGCAAAACTGTATTGTCCAACTCCAAATGTGGTTGGGATCACAACATGAGAGATAAGGGGTGTACACTTCAAAGTGTATTATGGTGGGAAGGTCTAGTAGGTAATGAGTCATTCAAAGTTTGAGGCATGGTCCCTTGACATGGATATGCCAAAGTGGTAGTGGGGTGGACATGTTGGGATGATATTTCACCCTCATGGGGGGTAATCAAAGAGGTCGAAGTTGGTGGAGCCTTACCATTTGAAGCAATAATGTTATGTTGGGGAGAAGGGTCTTGCACAATTTGGGGTGCTTGCTGGCCAATCCAACTAGTTGACCCAACTCTTAATCATATGGTTTTTATGAGATTAGGACATAAATGGGTGTAATGATCTTGTCCACAAATAGGACACAATTGGTTGGTGTTACATCTTTGTCTAAGTTTTAGTTTTGGGATTCCCTTAGCTAGTATTCTCTAAAATATTGGCCATGCTAGAGTAAGGTGTTACAACTAGATGATAGCTTAGATTATGTTTGTGGCGGGGGGGTGTTCAAGGAGTCCAAGGGAGAGCATAAGCTTATGTGGATATTATGTGGAAAGTAATTTCTTACCTAAAGGTATTAAACAATGAATGCATATTGGTTACTGGGATTATGTGGGTCTAATGTGTCAACTAATGTCTCATGATTGAAATCTCAACAAGTGGTAGATATCATTTCAAGGTCTTGTTGAGGTATCAACTAAGGCTAAGTCAATAGACTTGGGGGAACCCCATTTTTCAAAAAATTTCACATTAAATTTTTTCTTCAAAAGAGATTTTCTCGACTTATCATACCTCAATAGATGGCTTTGAGTTGTATATTGAGAGGATTGGGCATATTGACCGAGTGCCTTATGGTTGAATTGTTGATTTTTCAATGAGCTAGGTTAAGCATGAAGTTCATTGCATTTTATCATTTAACTTAACCATAGACAATAATGTTGCAGCAACCAAGATGACAAGAAGAAACACCATGCACAAGAACACAAGAAGTATAGTGGGAAACCCTTCTCAACAAGGGAAGAAAACCCAACCAAATCCTTTGCTATATTCTTCAAGAGAAAGAACTTCACCACCAAGAAAGACCTAGCACACAAGAGGGTGCTCAAACCCTAGAAGACTAGCGCCCAAGAGAGGTGCGCACCTTTTCCCAAGCAGATGTACTTGCTGAAATTTCCAAACTCACATGAAAGATATGTTTCCACAATGGGGATTTTACTTTTACTTATACTAACCTAAACCTGTCAGATGAAGTGTCTATTGGCTCAACGTTGCCGACCTCTCTAATTCATATTATTATTATCATTATTATTATAATTAATATTAACCAGATTAATTACCTTTTACATTTATTATTAATCACATTAAGGTGGGGCCGACCTGTACCCTTTACATAACAATTAGGGTTACAGGTAGGTCTGACTCTTGAACAATATATAACAAAGGATTTGATACACCCACTAGTGCTCATACACTAGGGGCACATCCATAGGGATGTCATATCTCTGGTTCACTGCATTACACAGAAGAACCAGATCTTCACACGTTCACATGTGCTCGTCCACAGGCACGTCCACTCTACATATCTTCATTCCCACTACCTTACACAGGAGAATCATATGGAGTCTTCTCATCAACTATGTTGCTTAGAGGAGGCTAATACATCATCTTCATTTATGTTCACATGACGACACACCCAACACTTTGGGATTTCACGCGTTCACCTTGTGCTCAGCCACATGCACATCTAACTCAACAGATCGCCTTTCCCACTGGATAATCATCTGGAGTTCTTCTCAACTCTATGAATGGAGGAGTTCATCTCTACGTTCCTAGCTTTGTCTCAGGCAGGAACCACGTACCCTTCTTAGTGGATTTATCTCAGGTTTGTAAGCTGAGAGAAAGACTCACATAGCTGCAATGATCCACATCTCACAAGTTTGTAAGCTAGAGAATGTCTCACATAGTTGCATTCATTAACATGAATGTCATACTTACACTTGCATCATGTATCTTGACCTTGATTGACTACATTTTAACAAGAGACCACTTTTACATTTATGACAATTTCACTTTCATAATCTATGCATGATTTGAATTTTATTTTTCATTCCACTTGTATGAATTTACTTGTGCATGAAAATGTCTTGGATTATTAACGCACTTGAGCATTTCATGGATTTTGTAGTTTTCAAAGTTTTATTTTCTTTCATGTCTATGTGCGTAGGTGCTCATATCTCAGTTCTACATGTGATAATGAAAGACAAAATAAAGCATAGCCATAGAATGAAATATGCAAGATTGTCTTAGGATCTGGGGAATGGGTTAACAAGCGAGAAAGAACTAAAGTGGCACACATGCCTGGGAATGGAATTAAGAGATTACAAACAAGGATTAGAATCATCCAATGAAATCAACATGTGTCTAAGAAAAAAACTTCATAATCATGTATCCTGCACAGTTGCATCACAAGATTCACAACATCGACATTGTAAACGCAATATCAAGCATGGTGGAATGGTGTGTTAAATGACAAAATCAAGGAAACAACCAAACCCACTTGCATGATTTTGATTTCCAACCTTGTCTAATCATACCATACACATTATCAGTAATTAAAAGTCTTGTGAATAAGTTTGGGTCAATCTATGATTTTACCATGTGTTTCCCCATATTTGGCACCCAAAGGCCTCCTTTGCAATTGAAATATGATTTGTAGATCAATATATTGACAACATCAAAAATCTGTATCAAATTATGTATGATAGGAATGAAGTAAGAGCAACAAAACTTTGATTCTGGTGAAACAACTATCCATGAGAAATCACTTTAGCCTCCAAGGCACGTTGTGCACATTTTTGGTGATTTGTCAAGTTGAGTTTTTGAATGCCAAAAAGGGATACTTGGATTTTTTTTTGAGAATATGGAATCAACACAGTTGATGGAGTTTGATTTTGATGTTCACAATAATGAAAACATAGAACAAAAAAATTCTCACAAGGAAGGTAGTTTTTTCTTTATTGTTTATGAAAGCTACCAAGATGAGGTCTAAATAGTGCTTCCAACCACTTGTTGGAAAATAGAGTGAGAAAAAGGTGGTTCAATGATCTAATATCGAATAGAAGAGTTATGAGTTCATGAAGGAAAAAAACCTAAGGGTCGTAGTGGCACTCAACTTAATTAAATTTTAATGGTTTGTCGGCGCAACTCTGAGGTTACTTTTGATCATGTTCTTTCTTGTGAAGTGTGGTGATGGTTATGAGGCTCTAGGACTAATTTTAGTCTTGATTCAAAATAAAAAGAGTTGTGAAGTTGTTAGAGCACAAAAATAAATGAACATTAATGGAAATTGAATGCTTCAATTGATTGAAGTTTTTTTTAGCAACAAGGAAGTAAATTATGGTTTAAAAATTAGTTTGGAGATTTACCTTAGCTCCAAGAGCATTTTTCATCAAGTAAAAGAGTAAATTTATCACTTGTGAAGATTCGTGGTTTCCCAAGCCAATGTTTTTCCTCATGAGGGAAAATCATTGAGTATGGAAGCTAATGGCCCTCCAAGTGAGTGTTTTCCCCTTGCCTCTTGGGATAAAGAAATTTACTTCACCTAGGCACAGAAGGAATTCAAAATTCACATTTTTCAGCAAATAAGGCTAAAAAAGGGCAAATAATTGGCCTAAGAGGCTAACAAGCCTCAAAGGCCAACGATTTGGTTAGTTAGCCTCAATAAGTCAATGATTTACCTCCAAGAGGACAATCACTCACCTTGGAGTGAAATATGCCTCTCTTTCTCAAATATTTTTCTCTCTAGAATTTTTACTTGATGATTGAGGTTTCTTGAAGCTATTCTCTCACTTCAAAATGCAACCCACCCTTTTTCTTTAGCAATTTGGTCACTAGCATCTTTCCTTAGTGATTTAAAGTGATGGTTGAGTTACATGTTGCCTTGGAGATGAAATTTTGAACCATTAAAAGGCAAAAAACACATTTCTTCATCTACTCATTGCTACATTTTTTTCATCATTGTTGGTTTCTCTCATGATTTCTCATTGAGTTGTGTAGGCTTTCACACTTGCAAAGCTATGAAAACCATCAAACATGTATTTTACCCATTGATCAAGGGTTTCATAGCATTGGAGGCCATGAGGAGAAAAGTACATCTTCTAGAAATCGATTTGCAGAGTTGTTGGTTGTTGGAACAATGTTTAAAGGGTTTAATGGCAACTTGCATCTCTACGGGTGGATACGGGAGTATGAAAACCTTCAACCAATGCATTCTCAACCCCAAGAGGAAAGCATTAAGCTTCATTGATTTGTAAATGGTAGGTCTATGGCCCATCTGTCTCATCAACACAAATGCATATGCGGAATTAAAAACTTCGGTGTCTCTGCATATGTTGAGTTCAAAGCTTCTTGATCTTTACAATTTTGTCAAGACAAATAACAAGGTACTCTATAACAATTATTTATTTATAAATATATTATGTTGACTATGTATACACTCTATTTGTGTAAAAGATCAAGTCAAAACTCTACTTATAATTATCCCTATTGTGCATTATTCATATAAGTAATGACATGAGTAAAATTGTTTTTGAAAACACAAAGAACTAACCCATTCATATTTTGACATCCATAAATAAGTAGCTATAAGTAATATCACTATGCACATTGTTGGATAATGTATGGTTGCAACACTCATAGGGATATGACTAGGATAACATAACATACTTTATTGTACAAACTGTTACACATCAAAATGCCACACTTAAGTACCTCACCCTAAGTGTCACAAGTGTCATAAAAGTGTCACATACACTAACACCATGAAAGAACATTTGTCACAATCCCTAGTCAATGGGGAGGAAAAATATATCATATGAAATTCAAAATACTATGTGCACATGAATTATTTATTAATATTCATAAAAAGGAAATTAATTTAGTGTGAGAATCCACCTCACATTTAGTTTCTTAATCTCAAGGAGAGGTTGAGAATCTCATGGATGGTTGAGATATTTTCTCAAACCGAAATCCTAATTTGGTGGATCTTGAGAGATTTTTCCTCCTTAAATTCCTCAAGATATATTTTCTCCCTAAAATCCTCGAGAGATATTTTCTCCCTAAAACTCGTGGAGATCCCATTTTAGTGGATCTAGTGAGTGATCTTCTCCATGGTGGTTAAGCCTCCAAATCCTATATAATGAGGGCTTTCCATGGAGAGGAGGGGGAAGCTTAGAGGTATCAAGCCTTTGATTCTGAGGACAGACAGAGATATCAAATTTATGATCTTGGGATTCATACAAGGGTCTGGACGAGGAGATCTTGAAGGAGTGTTGCATCATCATCAATGTTTGTAAGTATTCTCTCTGGGTTCTCATTTTAATATACTTGGCATATTTCCTTCAAGCTTGTGTATTATTGCATGTGCTTGTTTATTGTTCCTTCAATCTTTGTAGATGAATTTTTTTTATTTGATCTTATAGAGTGGGATTTCTTTGTTTCTCTTTGTTGTCTATTGCATTGTAGGTATCAAGTTGCGCTAAGGAGCTTGGAGATCAAGCTTGGATTGGAAGCAGCGAGGAAAAACTTTGAAACTAGGTGCATCACACCTTTTCTCCCTCTCTCTCTTTCTGATCAGTTAAACTAAATTCAAAGCGTTGTTAGTGTCCACTTGTGTTTTTTTGTCTTGGTATTAGGGGTCTATAATCCAAGGGAAAGTTCACTTGTCTGCAGGGGAATATTTTCGTAACAAAAATTGGCGACTCCATTGGGGAAGGACATTAACTTGTCTTTCCTTGGATCATCCGATATTTTTTCCACCTTTAGATATTATTTGATGTTTGTTTCTGATATACTTCCCTTTCTCTCTTCTTCATTGAATATTTCACAGAGTCTTTGGCAAATTTTTCTGAGTTTTTAGACTTTTTTTCTGAGTTTTTGGGAAGGGAAGCGCTCCTCTACTATGTACACCAGAGCGTTGATATAGGATCAATGCTCCCATGTAGTGTTTACCAGATCATTGTAGCATTATGTCCCTTTGGAAATAGGAGCATTCATCTCCTTTTCTAGGTTTTTCTGCCCCTTTCTGCTCACTTTTTCTTAGTCTAATCATGAGGATCTTTTTGCTCAGACACCTTTGAATACTCTTGACTTTGTTTTGGTAAGAGTTGGGCATTTATCACTCATTTTTATTTATCCTTTGAGTTTGTAAATTTTCTCTTGGTTGTGGCCCCCTTGGGTTCACAAAATCCCTTGGTTCTTTTTGCCTTTTGAGTTTATCTGATCTTCATCTCGTAAAGCTTTGAGATTGCTTGACTGTTCAGGATTTTTCATCAACTAATGTTTGCAAAGGTTGTTTGGTATTGAACATTCTTGTCTTCATTTGAAACATCTCGCTTTTCTGGATCATTAGCACTTTTATGACAACCTAGCTTGATTTTTGTTTCTTGTTTCTCTTCATTTGAGGATTTTTGCGATTGTTTATCTTCTTTCTCTTTTTCATCTTTGAGTTCTTGATTGAACAAGTTATCATACTTGTTTCTTTCAGTTCTCGTTATCCTTTGAGTGTATTCATTGTTTGAAATATTTTTGCTTTGTGTCTTTTGTATCTGCATCCGACTCTTTCATTTTGATTGAAATTAATGAAGCAAATCAAATAAAGAAGATAATTGTGTTCTTGCTTTTGGGTAGTGTAGTAGATTGCATTTAGAAAACTGTGTTTTGGAATTGGGTGTTTTTGTTGAAGAAAGTTGAAACTCTTCTCCATCCTGTATGTAGGATTCATTGAAGAAAAATATTTGCATCGCATTATTATGCATTCTTTTGGAATCGAGTCTAAAACATCATAGGTTTCACTTTTGCACCCTTGAGTAAACAAGAGCCCTAAAATGAAGCACTTATAAAATTGATCAGACACTTTTATATTATCTAGTAGCGAACCTACATTAGCTTAAAGTGTAGGGATTTGGAATAGGTTGTGAGGATAAATTTCCAAAGCCATCAGACAAACATAGAATATTGTGCTAGGGAGCGATAAATCCAATTGTTCGTATAAGCATAATCGGGATCCCCATATCACATAGGGGTTAAACATGAGGTCATTTGTGGGAGAGCAGTGGATATTTTCCCTTCAAAGCTTAACCCATGTCGTGGAAAGATCATATATTAGGGGTTCTTCCTGAGAAACAATTGGTTTCATTTGGTCTGGGAGCTTCATGAAACCGGAATCCGTTTGGGGTTCTCAATAGTATTATGGTCCACTTGTCTTCATTTCTCTTGAATAATTTCGGACTTGTTATCCTGCCCATACTTTCCTTCCGGACTGTTGATTATACCCGCCCAAAGGCTAACTATGAGTTGGTAACATTAGTGGCCTATATTTGTAGGGTTGATACACAAGGTGATGGTGAAGGGGAGCATTCATCGTACCTGGGTCAAACGTTGGTCAAATCTTCTCAGGCTCCTTGGAGGGTACACCCACGGGTAAAACCATGTGGGAACTTGCACCAAGGTGTAAGTCTGTTAAGCAAGTCGTCAACATAATTGATCCACCTACTCTATCCCATCCCCTTCCTATATTGATCTCGCGATGTTGGATTTCATCACCAACTAGTGGTTTCATTGTGGGAAAGATTGTTTGATTATTTGCTTCTTATATTTGTAACATGTGTTGTTTGTTTTCTTTAGTGGACCTTAGGTTGAGTCAGTGTTAATGGCGTCAATTCCAGGGAGTACCAATGAAGGAACCCCTTTTGCCAAGGAACCTTTCACCTTTCCTTATTTTGGAAACATTTTTCCTCTGTGCATTGCCACACTGAGTCTTTTGGGACTCACCATCGGATTACCGGTTTGGTTGTTCCCCACTCTGGTGATCTCGACTTTTCCCAGTGTTTTGAATGTACCTAATGCTTCATATGTAATCACACCACCCACAAATCAACCTCATGTCGACCTTTCACTTTCTTCATCCATCAGGTCTCCTTCCCTTTCTCCTTCTTCTCCTAGTGAAATATATAAAGAAAGTAGTCAGGTTAATAAGAAGAAGAAGAATAAAAAAGAGACCAAGCCTCCAACTGCATCAGGTCATGTTGGATCCGAACAACCAACTATTGTTAATTGTACTGGGAGTGTTGATAAAGTCGACAAGTATAAAACGAAGAATACTAAACCAAAATTCCCTTGCAAGCTTTGTAAGGGTGACCAATTTCTGAGGGATTCCCCTCGTCTCCCCAAGGTTTTAGAAATGTGGTCTTCCACGTCATCAGCTCCTACTGAACATGTTGGTGACACCCCATCAACTAGTGACATTAAGGTTAGTAAGAAGAATAGAACTATCAAATTTCCTTGTATATAATGTGAAGGTGATCATTACTCTCACCTTTTCCCTCATATGGACAAGGCTTCTTATCTTTTGGAAAAGATTCAACTTCCAACTGGTTATCATAAGATATGTCCCAAACCATCATTAATTGATGGACTGGTCAATCTGGTTCCATCCCCAGTCAGTCTGGTTGATCAGGGGTCAATCCGGTTTCATCATCGGTTGAACCACTAACCCAAGTAATTGATCCAATTTTCTCATCGATCAACCTAATTCTTTATCTGAAAAGTGAAACCCAAGTGACTGATCCAGTTTTGTCATCGATTGATCCCACTCCTCCCTTAAAGAGTGCAACCAAAGTGGTCAATCTGGTTCCTTCATCGATCGATCCCACTCCTCATTCAAAGAGTGAGGATGTCGCTTAGCTCTACCTCATTAATAATGATTCACCCGAAAAAGGGGGCACTTCACCCGTCCCGATGGAACCCCCTTCAAGCAATCAAATGATTTCTATTAATTGGAATCATTTGACAGAACCCCATCTTTCTTCTTACATGCCTTTCCAAATCATCGTACAAGTTTGTGATAGGAATATTCCTAACACTATAATAGACGAAGGTGCTTATGTTAGCATCTTATCCACAAATGCTTGGAAAGATTTTGGTTCCCCACCGCTTGCGCCTATGACTCAGAATCTGTTGACCTTTGACATAAGAGTTATTCAACCTTTAGGGATCCTTCCTCAATTTTCAGTTACTTTGGAAGGAAAAATGGTCTACGTCGATGTGATGGTAGTTCATGACCCCTTGGAATTTAACCTGCTCCTCGAGCAAGACTATGTCTACATTATGAGAGCTTTTGTGTCCACTCTCTTTTGAGTAATATGTTTCCCTCACAACAGAAACATAGTAACGATCGACCAGCTTTCATTCATTGACCCTCATCTGATAGTAAACCATTTGCCTTCCCTTAACGGTCCATACATGCAAGCAGTGTCTGCCCTGTCGCAGGTCAATTATGTAATGACCTGCCCCATGCATTCAACCCCGCACGAGAGAGAATCTCTCCCTTCTCCTGACTTATATCCGTTAGTTGACATGGTCATCTCTTCGATAGGCCTATTAGAGACAGATCTCGATACCCTTATCGAGGTCGTCGACATGTATTCCTTCCGGAGTGTTTTTTTTCCACAGATCTCCTGGACGCCATGGTTGACGTTTATCCCTTGACATGTATTCCTTCCAGAGCATTGTCTTCTTGGAGGTCATGATCAAGTAGATGTATTGAGCATACTTTTTCTTCTCTGTGGCAAGCTCATTAAAAAATGAAACAGAGGTTTTGAGCATAGTTTTGCTTCTCTATGGCAAGCTCGTTAAAAAATGAAACATAGATCTTGAGCATAGTTTTTCTTCTCCGTGGAAAGCTCGTTAAAAAATAAAATAGAAGCTATGAGCATAATTTTCCTCTCTATAGCAAGCTTGTTAAAAAATGAAAACAAATTTGGGGATTGAACCCGGAGCCATGAGCATAGTTCTTTTCATGTGTCAATCTCGTTAAAAGATGAAAAAGTCACCTCTCCTATCAATTTGAGTCTTTTCACTAGATCTTGTAGATATTGAGTCAAGTCTTTAGCTAGATCTCGTACATGTCGAGTCGAGTCTTTCGTTAGGTCTTGTATTTGAACCTTCCTTTCATCCGCCTTTGTTAGTTGACATTTTTTCCTCCATCTGGTACATAAATCGGTGACAATATAAGCGTCAACGAATGAAAGAAATCTTGGGGGGACATGTCTTCAGCCTTTGATTATTATTCTAGAGTTAATTCACTAGCTTTGGTATCCCTCAAAACCTTTGGAAATTACATTGGGAAATTGCAAGCATAGTTTAATCGTGTTTCAAGCTTGTGTAAAAATGAAACTAATTATGAGCTTAGTCTTTGTTCTTTCTCATGTTCGTAAATACATGAGAATGTGACCGAGTATACTTTTATCAATTTTTCAGACTCGTAAAGGTTATACAAAAAAGGAACCCCCTAGAGTTTCCTTTAAGCTATTTTCAGACTCTCTAAACATGAAAAGATTGTCGAGTGATCTTGCTTCCTTTCACACTTGTTAAAAGGTTTGAAAGGGCGTCTTTCGAGTGATAGTTTATCTCTTTTTCGGCCTCGCGAGACTAATTACGAAAAATGAACACTTTAATCAAGCATGATTAGAAGAGTTCTCCCCTGTATTGTTTTACACTTTTTTTCGGTCTCGGGAGACTAAATTTACAAAAAAGTCATCCATGGAGTCGCTTTTAAGTTATTTTCAGACTCTCTAAACATGAAAAACCACTGATTTTTCCTTCTCTGGACTCGCTAAACTAAAGATTGAATTACCCATGTAGGAACAAACCCTTACTTCTTTCAGGTCGTTAAATAAAGGAAGAGGAACTTACCGTAGGTGAGTTATATCGAGCATGTGTTACCCTCCTCGAGCTCGTTAAATGAAAAAGAGGTACTCATCTATCTGGGTAGGGGAAAAATTGAAAGAAGCAGGTCAAGTTTTTGGGAATCCTTTATAGCAGCTATTTTCGCCCTTGAACATGGCTCCTGTTTGTGTCTCGTCTTACAGTTGGGTAATCCGCTTGTCTCTGAGTCATACCAATTCCATGTGTCGCCATACTTTTTCATCCAGTCGAAGAGTGCTCTTACTGTTGTCACATTACATTCTTGGTACTTGTCAATTCAATGTTTCCAAGTCAGTTGTCGTGCCTCATCATGTTCAAGGGAATTTTCACTTCAAACCATCCATCTGTAGTATTTCCACTTTCCATTTCCTGTGTCTGTCCATACTCATTCGATTCACCATCTTACATCACTTTCCCGTGTCAGTTTCATGTCGATGATGGGGGATACATCAAGGCCCTCCTTTGACGAGTCTTTTCCTATCAACTTCAACACATCATCTGAGAATTAGACTTAGAAACCAGTTAGTACCTTGGGACCTGCAGACCTCCTCGCTTATGAAAGTAGGTTTACATCATTGACCTCTGATTAGATGATTCCACAAATGTTTGATTTTAGCTCATTTATTCACATTCGCTGGAATGTACTAGGGTACCTTGGGAGTCATTGACATCATTGGTGATTTCCCCCACACTTGTTAAAAATTTACCTCAATGATCGGAAATCAAGTGGTTTCTACCATGTTCGACATTAAATCATCTATCCACATGGATAGATTTGTACCACGTCAGGATTGGGACGAAGACCCTGGGTTGAGCGTTCACTCTGTTATCTGTTTTTCCCAGGCTGCGAAGGTGATCATTTGAGCATATATATATATATATATATATATATTGTCACATAGATCCAAATTGTATTGGTCGGTGGCTACGTTTTATCATATCATAGCTCCATTGTGTATTTTTCATGACTACGATCAGTTCATGTCATGGAGGTATGGATCCACATTGTATCTCTAGTGGTCATATCCTTAGTCAGTATTTTTCATGGATCCATAGTGTATTGGTCAGCGGTCATGTTTGAGTCATCTCATATTCTGAGCATAGGTATGCCTGCCTTGGAAATGGAACATATATTAATATTGTTTTATGGTTGTTTGTATCTTCTTCCAGGTTCTCCAACTCCACACCCTTGCATTGAAGAATTGTAAAGTGTTTCGACCATCAACTTATCTTCTAACCTCACACTTTAGGGGGCAATTTGTTACACATCAAAATTCCACACTTAAGTACCTCACCCTAAGTGTCGCAAGTGTCGTAAAAATGTCACATACAATAACACCATGAAAGAACATTTGTCACAATTCCTAGTTAATGAGGAGGGAAAATATAGCATATGAAGTCCAAAATACCATGTGCACATGAATTATTTATTAATATTCATAAAAAGGAAATTAATTTAGTGTGAGAATCCACCTCACATTTAGTTTCCTAATCTCAAGGAGAGGTTGAGAATCTCATGGATGGTTGATATATTCTCAAACCAAAATCCTAATTTGGTGGATCTTGAGAGATATTTCCTCCTTAAAATCCTTAAAAGATATTTTCTCCCTAAAATCCTTGAGAGATATTTTCTCCCTAAAAAGCTTGCAGATCCCATTTTAGTGGATCTAGTGAGTGATCTTCTCCATGGTGGTTAAGCCTCCAAATCCTATATAATGAGGGCTTTCCATGGAGAGGAGGGGAAAGATTAGAGATATCAAACATTTGATTCTGAGGACAGACAGAGATATCAAATTTATGATCTTGGGATTCATACAAGGGTCTAGACGAGGAGAACTTGGAGGAGTGTTGCATCTTCATCCATGTTTGTAAGTATTCTCTTTGGGTTCTCATTTTAGTATACTTGGCCTATTTCCTTCAAGACTGTGTATTCTTGCATGTGCTTGTCTATTGTTCCTTCAATCTTCATAGATGAATTTGTTTGATCTAATATTGTAGAGTAGGAGTTATGTGTTTCTCTTTGTTGTCTATTGCATTGCAGGTATCGAGTTTCACTAAGGAGTTTGTAGATCAAGCTTGAATTGGAAGAAGCGAGGACAAACTTCGAAACTAGGTGCATCACACATTTTCTCCCTCTCTCTATTTCTGATTAGTTAAACTAAATTCAAAGGGATGTTAGTGGCCACTTGTGTTTTTTTGTCTTGGTATTAGGGGTCTATAATCCAAGGGAAATTTCACATGTCCGCAGGGGAATATTTTCATAACACAAACCCAATGCTCAACCAGCCTTGTATGCAATAACCAACACACACACACACACACACACACACACACATATATATATATATGCTCTTTCTTATTATAGTCCAATAATAACAAGACACATAAATCTATGTTGGTTATTGCTACCCCCATTAATATGAAAGATTAAACATATATGGTTATATGTTCACACATGAGCTTGACACACAAAAACTTGGGCATTCAAATGATGGTATGGTTGTAGCTACCATTCCATGATTCCAATGCATTATTAAGAGTGTCATAA
>ML780863.1:1078859-1099515 GCA_009831015.1 Picea engelmannii | reverse complement strand
TTGTTTATGAAAGCTACCAAGATGAGGTCTAAATAGTGCTTCCAACCACTTGTTGGAAAATAGAGTGAGAAAAAGGTGGTTCAATGATCTAATATCGAATAGAAGAGTTATGAGTTCATGAAGGAAAAAAACCTAAGGGTCGTAGTGGCACTCAACTTAATTAAATTTTAATGGTTTGTCGGCGCAACTCTGAGGTTACTTTTGATCATGTTCTTTCTTGTGAAGTGTGGTGATGGTTATGAGGCTCTAGGACTAATTTTAGTCTTGATTCAAAATAAAAAGAGTTGTGAAGTTGTTAGAGCACAAAAATAAATGAACATTAATGGAAATTGAATGCTTCAATTGATTGAAGTTTTTTTTAGCAACAAGGAAGTAAATTATGGTTTAAAAATTAGTTTGGAGATTTACCTTAGCTCCAAGAGCATTTTTCATCAAGTAAAAGAGTAAATTTATCACTTGTGAAGATTCGTGGTTTCCCAAGCCAATGTTTTTCCTCATGAGGGAAAATCATTGAGTATGGAAGCTAATGGCCCTCCAAGTGAGTGTTTTCCCCTTGCCTCTTGGGATAAAGAAATTTACTTCACCTAGGCACAGAAGGAATTCAAAATTCACATTTTTCAGCAAATAAGGCTAAAAAAGGGCAAATAATTGGCCTAAGAGGCTAACAAGCCTCAAAGGCCAACGATTTGGTTAGTTAGCCTCAATAAGTCAATGATTTACCTCCAAGAGGACAATCACTCACCTTGGAGTGAAATATGCCTCTCTTTCTCAAATATTTTTCTCTCTAGAATTTTTACTTGATGATTGAGGTTTCTTGAAGCTATTCTCTCACTTCAAAATGCAACCCACCCTTTTTCTTTAGCAATTTGGTCACTAGCATCTTTCCTTAGTGATTTAAAGTGATGGTTGAGTTACATGTTGCCTTGGAGATGAAATTTTGAACCATTAAAAGGCAAAAAACACATTTCTTCATCTACTCATTGCTACATTTTTTTCATCATTGTTGGTTTCTCTCATGATTTCTCATTGAGTTGTGTAGGCTTTCACACTTGCAAAGCTATGAAAACCATCAAACATGTATTTTACCCATTGATCAAGGGTTTCATAGCATTGGAGGCCATGAGGAGAAAAGTACATCTTCTAGAAATCGATTTGCAGAGTTGTTGGTTGTTGGAACAATGTTTAAAGGGTTTAATGGCAACTTGCATCTCTACGGGTGGATACGGGAGTATGAAAACCTTCAACCAATGCATTCTCAACCCCAAGAGGAAAGCATTAAGCTTCATTGATTTGTAAATGGTAGGTCTATGGCCCATCTGTCTCATCAACACAAATGCATATGCGGAATTAAAAACTTCGGTGTCTCTGCATATGTTGAGTTCAAAGCTTCTTGATCTTTACAATTTTGTCAAGACAAATAACAAGGTACTCTATAACAATTATTTATTTATAAATATATTATGTTGACTATGTATACACTCTATTTGTGTAAAAGATCAAGTCAAAACTCTACTTATAATTATCCCTATTGTGCATTATTCATATAAGTAATGACATGAGTAAAATTGTTTTTGAAAACACAAAGAACTAACCCATTCATATTTTGACATCCATAAATAAGTAGCTATAAGTAATATCACTATGCACATTGTTGGATAATGTATGGTTGCAACACTCATAGGGATATGACTAGGATAACATAACATACTTTATTGTACAAACTGTTACACATCAAAATGCCACACTTAAGTACCTCACCCTAAGTGTCACAAGTGTCATAAAAGTGTCACATACACTAACACCATGAAAGAACATTTGTCACAATCCCTAGTCAATGGGGAGGAAAAATATATCATATGAAATTCAAAATACTATGTGCACATGAATTATTTATTAATATTCATAAAAAGGAAATTAATTTAGTGTGAGAATCCACCTCACATTTAGTTTCTTAATCTCAAGGAGAGGTTGAGAATCTCATGGATGGTTGAGATATTTTCTCAAACCGAAATCCTAATTTGGTGGATCTTGAGAGATTTTTCCTCCTTAAATTCCTCAAGATATATTTTCTCCCTAAAATCCTCGAGAGATATTTTCTCCCTAAAACTCGTGGAGATCCCATTTTAGTGGATCTAGTGAGTGATCTTCTCCATGGTGGTTAAGCCTCCAAATCCTATATAATGAGGGCTTTCCATGGAGAGGAGGGGGAAGCTTAGAGGTATCAAGCCTTTGATTCTGAGGACAGACAGAGATATCAAATTTATGATCTTGGGATTCATACAAGGGTCTGGACGAGGAGATCTTGAAGGAGTGTTGCATCATCATCAATGTTTGTAAGTATTCTCTCTGGGTTCTCATTTTAATATACTTGGCATATTTCCTTCAAGCTTGTGTATTATTGCATGTGCTTGTTTATTGTTCCTTCAATCTTTGTAGATGAATTTTTTTTATTTGATCTTATAGAGTGGGATTTCTTTGTTTCTCTTTGTTGTCTATTGCATTGTAGGTATCAAGTTGCGCTAAGGAGCTTGGAGATCAAGCTTGGATTGGAAGCAGCGAGGAAAAACTTTGAAACTAGGTGCATCACACCTTTTCTCCCTCTCTCTCTTTCTGATCAGTTAAACTAAATTCAAAGCGTTGTTAGTGTCCACTTGTGTTTTTTTGTCTTGGTATTAGGGGTCTATAATCCAAGGGAAAGTTCACTTGTCTGCAGGGGAATATTTTCGTAACAAAAATTGGCGACTCCATTGGGGAAGGACATTAACTTGTCTTTCCTTGGATCATCCGATATTTTTTCCACCTTTAGATATTATTTGATGTTTGTTTCTGATATACTTCCCTTTCTCTCTTCTTCATTGAATATTTCACAGAGTCTTTGGCAAATTTTTCTGAGTTTTTAGACTTTTTTTCTGAGTTTTTGGGAAGGGAAGCGCTCCTCTACTATGTACACCAGAGCGTTGATATAGGATCAATGCTCCCATGTAGTGTTTACCAGATCATTGTAGCATTATGTCCCTTTGGAAATAGGAGCATTCATCTCCTTTTCTAGGTTTTTCTGCCCCTTTCTGCTCACTTTTTCTTAGTCTAATCATGAGGATCTTTTTGCTCAGACACCTTTGAATACTCTTGACTTTGTTTTGGTAAGAGTTGGGCATTTATCACTCATTTTTATTTATCCTTTGAGTTTGTAAATTTTCTCTTGGTTGTGGCCCCCTTGGGTTCACAAAATCCCTTGGTTCTTTTTGCCTTTTGAGTTTATCTGATCTTCATCTCGTAAAGCTTTGAGATTGCTTGACTGTTCAGGATTTTTCATCAACTAATGTTTGCAAAGGTTGTTTGGTATTGAACATTCTTGTCTTCATTTGAAACATCTCGCTTTTCTGGATCATTAGCACTTTTATGACAACCTAGCTTGATTTTTGTTTCTTGTTTCTCTTCATTTGAGGATTTTTGCGATTGTTTATCTTCTTTCTCTTTTTCATCTTTGAGTTCTTGATTGAACAAGTTATCATACTTGTTTCTTTCAGTTCTCGTTATCCTTTGAGTGTATTCATTGTTTGAAATATTTTTGCTTTGTGTCTTTTGTATCTGCATCCGACTCTTTCATTTTGATTGAAATTAATGAAGCAAATCAAATAAAGAAGATAATTGTGTTCTTGCTTTTGGGTAGTGTAGTAGATTGCATTTAGAAAACTGTGTTTTGGAATTGGGTGTTTTTGTTGAAGAAAGTTGAAACTCTTCTCCATCCTGTATGTAGGATTCATTGAAGAAAAATATTTGCATCGCATTATTATGCATTCTTTTGGAATCGAGTCTAAAACATCATAGGTTTCACTTTTGCACCCTTGAGTAAACAAGAGCCCTAAAATGAAGCACTTATAAAATTGATCAGACACTTTTATATTATCTAGTAGCGAACCTACATTAGCTTAAAGTGTAGGGATTTGGAATAGGTTGTGAGGATAAATTTCCAAAGCCATCAGACAAACATAGAATATTGTGCTAGGGAGCGATAAATCCAATTGTTCGTATAAGCATAATCGGGATCCCCATATCACATAGGGGTTAAACATGAGGTCATTTGTGGGAGAGCAGTGGATATTTTCCCTTCAAAGCTTAACCCATGTCGTGGAAAGATCATATATTAGGGGTTCTTCCTGAGAAACAATTGGTTTCATTTGGTCTGGGAGCTTCATGAAACCGGAATCCGTTTGGGGTTCTCAATAGTATTATGGTCCACTTGTCTTCATTTCTCTTGAATAATTTCGGACTTGTTATCCTGCCCATACTTTCCTTCCGGACTGTTGATTATACCCGCCCAAAGGCTAACTATGAGTTGGTAACATTAGTGGCCTATATTTGTAGGGTTGATACACAAGGTGATGGTGAAGGGGAGCATTCATCGTACCTGGGTCAAACGTTGGTCAAATCTTCTCAGGCTCCTTGGAGGGTACACCCACGGGTAAAACCATGTGGGAACTTGCACCAAGGTGTAAGTCTGTTAAGCAAGTCGTCAACATAATTGATCCACCTACTCTATCCCATCCCCTTCCTATATTGATCTCGCGATGTTGGATTTCATCACCAACTAGTGGTTTCATTGTGGGAAAGATTGTTTGATTATTTGCTTCTTATATTTGTAACATGTGTTGTTTGTTTTCTTTAGTGGACCTTAGGTTGAGTCAGTGTTAATGGCGTCAATTCCAGGGAGTACCAATGAAGGAACCCCTTTTGCCAAGGAACCTTTCACCTTTCCTTATTTTGGAAACATTTTTCCTCTGTGCATTGCCACACTGAGTCTTTTGGGACTCACCATCGGATTACCGGTTTGGTTGTTCCCCACTCTGGTGATCTCGACTTTTCCCAGTGTTTTGAATGTACCTAATGCTTCATATGTAATCACACCACCCACAAATCAACCTCATGTCGACCTTTCACTTTCTTCATCCATCAGGTCTCCTTCCCTTTCTCCTTCTTCTCCTAGTGAAATATATAAAGAAAGTAGTCAGGTTAATAAGAAGAAGAAGAATAAAAAAGAGACCAAGCCTCCAACTGCATCAGGTCATGTTGGATCCGAACAACCAACTATTGTTAATTGTACTGGGAGTGTTGATAAAGTCGACAAGTATAAAACGAAGAATACTAAACCAAAATTCCCTTGCAAGCTTTGTAAGGGTGACCAATTTCTGAGGGATTCCCCTCGTCTCCCCAAGGTTTTAGAAATGTGGTCTTCCACGTCATCAGCTCCTACTGAACATGTTGGTGACACCCCATCAACTAGTGACATTAAGGTTAGTAAGAAGAATAGAACTATCAAATTTCCTTGTATATAATGTGAAGGTGATCATTACTCTCACCTTTTCCCTCATATGGACAAGGCTTCTTATCTTTTGGAAAAGATTCAACTTCCAACTGGTTATCATAAGATATGTCCCAAACCATCATTAATTGATGGACTGGTCAATCTGGTTCCATCCCCAGTCAGTCTGGTTGATCAGGGGTCAATCCGGTTTCATCATCGGTTGAACCACTAACCCAAGTAATTGATCCAATTTTCTCATCGATCAACCTAATTCTTTATCTGAAAAGTGAAACCCAAGTGACTGATCCAGTTTTGTCATCGATTGATCCCACTCCTCCCTTAAAGAGTGCAACCAAAGTGGTCAATCTGGTTCCTTCATCGATCGATCCCACTCCTCATTCAAAGAGTGAGGATGTCGCTTAGCTCTACCTCATTAATAATGATTCACCCGAAAAAGGGGGCACTTCACCCGTCCCGATGGAACCCCCTTCAAGCAATCAAATGATTTCTATTAATTGGAATCATTTGACAGAACCCCATCTTTCTTCTTACATGCCTTTCCAAATCATCGTACAAGTTTGTGATAGGAATATTCCTAACACTATAATAGACGAAGGTGCTTATGTTAGCATCTTATCCACAAATGCTTGGAAAGATTTTGGTTCCCCACCGCTTGCGCCTATGACTCAGAATCTGTTGACCTTTGACATAAGAGTTATTCAACCTTTAGGGATCCTTCCTCAATTTTCAGTTACTTTGGAAGGAAAAATGGTCTACGTCGATGTGATGGTAGTTCATGACCCCTTGGAATTTAACCTGCTCCTCGAGCAAGACTATGTCTACATTATGAGAGCTTTTGTGTCCACTCTCTTTTGAGTAATATGTTTCCCTCACAACAGAAACATAGTAACGATCGACCAGCTTTCATTCATTGACCCTCATCTGATAGTAAACCATTTGCCTTCCCTTAACGGTCCATACATGCAAGCAGTGTCTGCCCTGTCGCAGGTCAATTATGTAATGACCTGCCCCATGCATTCAACCCCGCACGAGAGAGAATCTCTCCCTTCTCCTGACTTATATCCGTTAGTTGACATGGTCATCTCTTCGATAGGCCTATTAGAGACAGATCTCGATACCCTTATCGAGGTCGTCGACATGTATTCCTTCCGGAGTGTTTTTTTTCCACAGATCTCCTGGACGCCATGGTTGACGTTTATCCCTTGACATGTATTCCTTCCAGAGCATTGTCTTCTTGGAGGTCATGATCAAGTAGATGTATTGAGCATACTTTTTCTTCTCTGTGGCAAGCTCATTAAAAAATGAAACAGAGGTTTTGAGCATAGTTTTGCTTCTCTATGGCAAGCTCGTTAAAAAATGAAACATAGATCTTGAGCATAGTTTTTCTTCTCCGTGGAAAGCTCGTTAAAAAATAAAATAGAAGCTATGAGCATAATTTTCCTCTCTATAGCAAGCTTGTTAAAAAATGAAAACAAATTTGGGGATTGAACCCGGAGCCATGAGCATAGTTCTTTTCATGTGTCAATCTCGTTAAAAGATGAAAAAGTCACCTCTCCTATCAATTTGAGTCTTTTCACTAGATCTTGTAGATATTGAGTCAAGTCTTTAGCTAGATCTCGTACATGTCGAGTCGAGTCTTTCGTTAGGTCTTGTATTTGAACCTTCCTTTCATCCGCCTTTGTTAGTTGACATTTTTTCCTCCATCTGGTACATAAATCGGTGACAATATAAGCGTCAACGAATGAAAGAAATCTTGGGGGGACATGTCTTCAGCCTTTGATTATTATTCTAGAGTTAATTCACTAGCTTTGGTATCCCTCAAAACCTTTGGAAATTACATTGGGAAATTGCAAGCATAGTTTAATCGTGTTTCAAGCTTGTGTAAAAATGAAACTAATTATGAGCTTAGTCTTTGTTCTTTCTCATGTTCGTAAATACATGAGAATGTGACCGAGTATACTTTTATCAATTTTTCAGACTCGTAAAGGTTATACAAAAAAGGAACCCCCTAGAGTTTCCTTTAAGCTATTTTCAGACTCTCTAAACATGAAAAGATTGTCGAGTGATCTTGCTTCCTTTCACACTTGTTAAAAGGTTTGAAAGGGCGTCTTTCGAGTGATAGTTTATCTCTTTTTCGGCCTCGCGAGACTAATTACGAAAAATGAACACTTTAATCAAGCATGATTAGAAGAGTTCTCCCCTGTATTGTTTTACACTTTTTTTCGGTCTCGGGAGACTAAATTTACAAAAAAGTCATCCATGGAGTCGCTTTTAAGTTATTTTCAGACTCTCTAAACATGAAAAACCACTGATTTTTCCTTCTCTGGACTCGCTAAACTAAAGATTGAATTACCCATGTAGGAACAAACCCTTACTTCTTTCAGGTCGTTAAATAAAGGAAGAGGAACTTACCGTAGGTGAGTTATATCGAGCATGTGTTACCCTCCTCGAGCTCGTTAAATGAAAAAGAGGTACTCATCTATCTGGGTAGGGGAAAAATTGAAAGAAGCAGGTCAAGTTTTTGGGAATCCTTTATAGCAGCTATTTTCGCCCTTGAACATGGCTCCTGTTTGTGTCTCGTCTTACAGTTGGGTAATCCGCTTGTCTCTGAGTCATACCAATTCCATGTGTCGCCATACTTTTTCATCCAGTCGAAGAGTGCTCTTACTGTTGTCACATTACATTCTTGGTACTTGTCAATTCAATGTTTCCAAGTCAGTTGTCGTGCCTCATCATGTTCAAGGGAATTTTCACTTCAAACCATCCATCTGTAGTATTTCCACTTTCCATTTCCTGTGTCTGTCCATACTCATTCGATTCACCATCTTACATCACTTTCCCGTGTCAGTTTCATGTCGATGATGGGGGATACATCAAGGCCCTCCTTTGACGAGTCTTTTCCTATCAACTTCAACACATCATCTGAGAATTAGACTTAGAAACCAGTTAGTACCTTGGGACCTGCAGACCTCCTCGCTTATGAAAGTAGGTTTACATCATTGACCTCTGATTAGATGATTCCACAAATGTTTGATTTTAGCTCATTTATTCACATTCGCTGGAATGTACTAGGGTACCTTGGGAGTCATTGACATCATTGGTGATTTCCCCCACACTTGTTAAAAATTTACCTCAATGATCGGAAATCAAGTGGTTTCTACCATGTTCGACATTAAATCATCTATCCACATGGATAGATTTGTACCACGTCAGGATTGGGACGAAGACCCTGGGTTGAGCGTTCACTCTGTTATCTGTTTTTCCCAGGCTGCGAAGGTGATCATTTGAGCATATATATATATATATATATATATATTGTCACATAGATCCAAATTGTATTGGTCGGTGGCTACGTTTTATCATATCATAGCTCCATTGTGTATTTTTCATGACTACGATCAGTTCATGTCATGGAGGTATGGATCCACATTGTATCTCTAGTGGTCATATCCTTAGTCAGTATTTTTCATGGATCCATAGTGTATTGGTCAGCGGTCATGTTTGAGTCATCTCATATTCTGAGCATAGGTATGCCTGCCTTGGAAATGGAACATATATTAATATTGTTTTATGGTTGTTTGTATCTTCTTCCAGGTTCTCCAACTCCACACCCTTGCATTGAAGAATTGTAAAGTGTTTCGACCATCAACTTATCTTCTAACCTCACACTTTAGGGGGCAATTTGTTACACATCAAAATTCCACACTTAAGTACCTCACCCTAAGTGTCGCAAGTGTCGTAAAAATGTCACATACAATAACACCATGAAAGAACATTTGTCACAATTCCTAGTTAATGAGGAGGGAAAATATAGCATATGAAGTCCAAAATACCATGTGCACATGAATTATTTATTAATATTCATAAAAAGGAAATTAATTTAGTGTGAGAATCCACCTCACATTTAGTTTCCTAATCTCAAGGAGAGGTTGAGAATCTCATGGATGGTTGATATATTCTCAAACCAAAATCCTAATTTGGTGGATCTTGAGAGATATTTCCTCCTTAAAATCCTTAAAAGATATTTTCTCCCTAAAATCCTTGAGAGATATTTTCTCCCTAAAAAGCTTGCAGATCCCATTTTAGTGGATCTAGTGAGTGATCTTCTCCATGGTGGTTAAGCCTCCAAATCCTATATAATGAGGGCTTTCCATGGAGAGGAGGGGAAAGATTAGAGATATCAAACATTTGATTCTGAGGACAGACAGAGATATCAAATTTATGATCTTGGGATTCATACAAGGGTCTAGACGAGGAGAACTTGGAGGAGTGTTGCATCTTCATCCATGTTTGTAAGTATTCTCTTTGGGTTCTCATTTTAGTATACTTGGCCTATTTCCTTCAAGACTGTGTATTCTTGCATGTGCTTGTCTATTGTTCCTTCAATCTTCATAGATGAATTTGTTTGATCTAATATTGTAGAGTAGGAGTTATGTGTTTCTCTTTGTTGTCTATTGCATTGCAGGTATCGAGTTTCACTAAGGAGTTTGTAGATCAAGCTTGAATTGGAAGAAGCGAGGACAAACTTCGAAACTAGGTGCATCACACATTTTCTC
Organism: Picea engelmannii; assembly: GCA_009831015.1. Classification (NCBI taxonomy): domain Eukaryota; kingdom Viridiplantae; phylum Streptophyta; class Pinopsida; order Pinales; family Pinaceae; genus Picea; species Picea engelmannii. The sequence goes on along the minus strand of ML780863.1, from coordinate 1,089,636 downwards.
CCTCTCTCTATTTCTGATTAGTTAAACTAAATTCAAAGGGATGTTAGTGGCCACTTGTGTTTTTTTGTCTTGGTATTAGGGGTCTATAATCCAAGGGAAATTTCACATGTCCGCAGGGGAATATTTTCATAACACAAACCCAATGCTCAACCAGCCTTGTATGCAATAACCAACACACACACACACACACACACACACACACATATATATATATATGCTCTTTCTTATTATAGTCCAATAATAACAAGACACATAAATCTATGTTGGTTATTGCTACCCCCATTAATATGAAAGATTAAACATATATGGTTATATGTTCACACATGAGCTTGACACACAAAAACTTGGGCATTCAAATGATGGTATGGTTGTAGCTACCATTCCATGATTCCAATGCATTATTAAGAGTGTCATAAGACAACAAAAAATGCACTCAAGGAGGAATCAAACGATAGTTATACACTACCTATTCAAAAAATCAACAAATTGAACAAATGCACAACATGTGGGGTACAGAGTAGCAATTCAAGCAATTTGGATGCCTGCAATCTTGGGTTATTGTCTATGGTTCCCAACGCACAAGAAATGAACACCTTAGATGTTGTATGGCGCATAATTAAATTCACCAACCTTAACAAATCAATAATTAAAGTGTCAATTAGCTAACCAACAAATTTGAAAAATTAAAGGTTAGTTGCTCGCTATAGAAAATATGTAGTCTATGCTACGTTACTAAAATTAGAGATAACATTCTAAATCCAACCAAGGGATATTTTATGCACTCTTCCCCATAACAATAACCACTATGTTAGTAGGTAGTTTGTGCATAGGGTGATTAAACTAGCCTTCTATAGTGGGTTGGATCATCGAGGAAAAAAAAACCAAAAAAAAAACAATTAAATTATTTAAACTTTCTCTATCCCCAAGAAAATAAACAATCTAAACTGTTGAAAAATTAAAAGGAAAAGTGAAGCAAACCTTGGAGAGATCCATTTATAATTGGTGGCCATGATGTTGAACAAGAGGAGGATGATCTAGATGGAGATTCAACTCCTCAAAGGTTTTACACACATGGCAACAAGAAAAGCAATTCTACTACATGGAAACAAGCAAAGAAATTATACTATTTCCTACCAATGGTGATTTTTACAATCAACTAGTTCAAAAATACATTAAAAGTGCATGCAAGCAAAAACCAAATTATTTGGGGGGGAAGTGAATCAAATATTTGTATTATCACCAAAGAGAAAAACTATAAACAAAATGATATTTTCATCTTTCGGAGTGTTGAAGGTAGCCTCCAATCCTTTTTCTTTGTGGAGCTCTTTCCTCAAATAGAACTTTCTCTATGTTTCAACAAAAAAATTAGCAACATTTTCTCCTAAAAAATGCCGACAGTAAAATTTGACAACATAACAATAAAAAATCTAAAGTGAAGGATTTGTGTAAGTGGGTACTTCGATCCCTGGACTAATTTCAAAAATATAATAAAAACCTTGAACTTATGAAAATGGAGGATGGAGGTTTCCATTTACAGATAAATTTGGAGCCCAAATGAAGCTCGAACAGAGAGTCTTCACACATGTGAATGCAATAATTCCAGGAATGGCCAAGGGATCTTTAAATCGACAAGTTAGCTTGAATGTAATGGGTTCCATATGACCAAGATTCATCATAAGGTGATTGTCTCATATAAATGGGCCATGTAATTTTTTTATTTTATGTTTGAACATGGATTACATGCTTTTTGAAGGTTTAACCATGTGATAATGTGCTTAATAAAGAGATAAGAGTGCGACCCTTCACTGGTCAAACTAGACAATGCCTTTAATTTTTCTTGTAAAATTGGCCTTTCCTCCCATGTTTTGAGGTCATAAGTTGTCTTCGAAGTGATTTGTCACATATTATAAAAAAAACACAGTGTCATAAGATGACGAAAGTGGTGTGATAACAAGGTTCTTGGCACAAGTTTCCTCCAATGATTATATAATCTTTGGAAAAAAAAATCTGAGGCTAGATTTTTGGGAAGCTAATCAAGAGGTTATAATATAGTTACCTTTGATTGAAACTGTTAACGATATTTCTTGTAAGGGGGGTTAGAATGCGAAAGTATGAGTTAAAAACCCACTTGTCCTAAGTTTGGAATGCTTATGCGCCCGGGGTAAGTGACAAGCAAGTCCGAGCGGCAGCGATTCGCGCGCTCGGATCGACGGTGCATACGAGATTCCGAACCCCCCCCGCCTTTCTACTTTTAAGCGGAGGGGGGGGGGTCCGGAATCGGGGGCGCATCTCTTCAACGGTCCTGATTCGCGCACTCGGATCAACAACGATAAAGGCAATTCCAGACCCCCCTGCCTTTCTACCTTTAAGCGGAGGGGGGGGGTCCGGAATTGGGCGTGCAGCTTTCCGACGGTCAAGATCAACGCGCCCAGATCAACAGTGCTTGGACAATCCTGTCCTTCTCAGCTTCTCTGTGTTTAGCCAGCATGGGCCCTTCTCCCATCATGTCATCTTCCAGAACCACCTTTCCCCCCACGACCATGTGTCATCTGTCCTTATCCACTCTTTAGTCCCGGTGGTCCTTTCCCCATCTCATCGTCCACTCACCACCTGCCACGTGTCTCTTTCCCTCCACGTCAGCCTCCCACTAAAATGTGTCCATCACATCTACTCTCATGCCTCCTCCGCTTATCGCCTTTTGCCATGTGTCTCCCCTGTAACCTCTCTCGCACCCTCATCGCTTCTTACTCCACTCCCCGTTGTTTTGGCCCCATCACTCCATTCCCGTGCCCCATCTTCTACGCTGGCCTCCGCGCCTATTCTTTAATCCAGTCAGTTATTCCAAGTGGCAGCGCAGGAGGCCCTCCACGTCCCGAAGGTGCCGAGTTGGCCGGGCCATCCTCAATCTCGATGAAGCAGTTATTGAAGCGGTTGGTGGTGGTTATACATCGCCTCCACCATAATGGGAAATCACGGCAATGAATTAAAGGCACGTCGATTCGCCGTTGGAATTGTCAAGAGTTAGATTGCATCTGACATAAGTTGCACGATCTTTCAGATGTTGACTGTCAGAAGCCATGCAGACGCAAAGCTTTCAATGCAGTGTCTTGATTCCACTGCTATTGTTGTTTTGAGTATATGAAGGCGTTTTCGCCATTTTTGTATCTATCGATGGTTGAGCAGAGCTCTCCGTTGTAAAGTTTTAATGAATCATTGTTATTCTGGTTATGCATGATCTTTGGGGACTTCTTGCCTTATGAATGTCAGCTTCTTTTACGTCTTTGTTTACAATGTATTAGAACAGCTCGGAATTGGAGGATCCAGTCGAGTTGTAGCTGTTATAGGATGATGTTGTAATGGATCACTGTAATAGTTACGTTGTCTCTAATCTGTCCTTGTTATTTTCCCAGCGCTGAGAGACTTGGAATTGGAGGATCCAGTCAATTCCCCATTCAGTTTCTTGAGACCCTGAACCAAGAGGATCTTGCATTCAGAGTCTTTCTTCTACATGTTGCTAAAATCCTGTTGCCCAAAGTAGTCTGGCCACCCTCCTTGCTAATTCTTCCATCTGTTTAATCTTTTTAATCAACCCACTGGCTGAAGTTAGATCAAGACCTCCTTTGTTTCTCACATACCAGACCCAGTCCCTGAGTTAGAATGATATCTCCTCGAGTCTTTATCTCCATTTGATCATCCATTTAAAAGCAATCGTGACATTAAACTGATGGGTGTCGGGCTCTGCTCCTACAAGCAATCCAGGAGTGACTTCCAACGCTAACATTTATGGCGCCATTGTCGGGGACGAAGTTGAATATTTTCCCCAGATTTGAACGACAAAGATCAACTGATTTTGAAGGTGCATCAGATATCAGAACTTGAAGATTGCTACTATGCACCTGGCGACTCCATTGTGATGACTCTGCTGGGGAGAACCTTCTCTATCAATTGTGGCTTCGAGAGGCAGACACATGAGGTCTAATCCACACTTACCTTTAGCTACACCAGAAGCTGACTCGGAAGCGGTGCGCAGAAAGGGAAAGAGTTCTGCAAAAGACGTTTCCATCGCCGAAATAGGTAATACGTCGTCCCCTTCTATGAGAACTCCTTTTTCTTTTTCTCAGCTTCCTAGTCGTCCTTCCTCGGAGGTTTCTCGTTTTCTGAATTTCGGGAGTGTTCCTGCTGAGTTTTCTCCTCCTGGTCTGGTATCAGAAAGAGAGATCCTTGTCACTCCCCCCTCCCTGGAAGTTGTGCCTCAACACAGACCTCAAGCCTCTGAAGGTTTCACCACCCCTCGTTTTATTGCTACTACTGCACAGAGAGAAGCATCTGCACATTCAGGTCCCTTAGCTCTCTCTCTGTTTTCTCCGTTGTCTCCTCCAAGAATCTTTTTTCCGACATCTCCTGTCCACACTCCTTCTTCTCCGAGTTCTCCTCTACCTAATATTCCTATGGCTGGTGCTAATCCCCCTCTGAATAGAATGGATGCCATAGTTGCTGCTAGATATGCTCCTTTGATCCTACCCCATTCTATGAATCCCCTCCCTGCTGGAGACTATTTTAAATACATGCCCAATTTCACGGGGGAAGGAGACATAACTGTTGAAGAGCACCTAGCTGCTTTTTACAGTTATGCAGACAACTTGAATATCGAGAATGAAGATGTCTGGATGAGAGTTTTCGTCCAGAGCCTCGATGGAGAGGTAAGAAAATGCTTCAGAGGATTGGCCCCTGGATCTAATGCTGGCATTGAAGCCTTAGATAACGTTTTCCTGAGGTAGTGGGGAGAGAGAAAAGATTTCATGTATTACATGACAGAGTTTGGGTCTCTGAGGAAAATGGAAGGAGAGTTTGTCTCTAACTTCTCCAAAAGATTTAATAATATGTACAATAAGATCCCTACAGAGATAAATCCCTTAGAAGCCTCTGCCCAAATTTCATATGTTGGTGCATTTGATCCTGATTTATGCCTGCTATTGAGGGAAAGAAGAGCTACCTCCTTAGCTCAAATGCAAGACGATGTCGTAGAAGTGGAATCCAACATATTGGCAGCTGACAGACTGAGGAACAAAGCTGACACAGACAGAAGGAAGGGAAGATCCGAAGCCTCAACTTCTGGCCCATCGTTGCCCCACCCTCAAGTGAATGAACTGAACGAGATAATGAAGTTTCTGACCGAAGAGGTGGAGAGGTTGAAGGTAGAAAGGAAACAAACATATAGGGGCCCTCAGAACACCGAAAATAAAGGAGGTTTCAGGAGGCCGAATAATATTGCTCCCCCAACTATGCACAGAGAAAGGGGAACAGACAGAGAAGACCAGAGGATTCAGGCCCCTTTTCAGAACCATTTGGTTGCCCATGAGGAGGAAAGAGAAACAGATGAGCTTGATCCTGAAATCCACTGCTTAGAAGACACTCTGCCTTTTCCTCATCTCACTCGGACGGATTATGAAGAGTCTCTCATGGATAGTCAGCTAAATGAATTAAGCAAGGGAGACAAAGCTAGCGGCGGTCGAGGCAGGTACAACCTAAGGTCCGACAAAAGGGCAGCAACACCTGATGTTCCTGAGCCATCCACTAGAACAGAGAAACTGCTAATGAAGTAGCAGATGCTCACAGAGGTAATAAGGCTCAACCTCTCTCTCCCATTGTCCATAATCATGTTCCTGAAATTAAATAAATCCCAAAGCCTATATCTCTTTTCAATTTCGAACATGAGATTCAAAAGATCAGAAATCCTGTGCCACTCACTGAGTTAATTAAACATGGGGAATTCAAAAAACGCTTCTCAGAGCTGTTAAAATCTGAAGCCACATATCCTCTCACAGACTCCATAAACCTCCAAGATGAAAGGCTTGCAGTTGTCCTAGGTCCCATGGTAGAAGACAGAGATGATTCATCCCCTCCCTTCTACACATCCCTGAACATACATGACAAAGTGCTGCATAATTGCCTTATGGATTCAGGGGCCTCTCACAACCTCATGCCCAAAACTGTCATGGAAGAGTTGGGACTAGAAGTCACCCGAGCCTATCATGACCTCTATTCTTTTGACTCCGGGAGGGTGCAGTGTTTGGGAGTCATTAAGGACCTGGCAGTTTCCCTGTTTCAGTTTCCCATGAAGAGTATGGTCATGGATATTGTGGTATCTGATGTCCCCCCTAAGTTTGGCATGTTGTTGTCTAGATCTTGGATAAAGAGACTGGGGGGAACCTTGCAGATGGACCTCACATATGCCACTATTCCAGTGTTTGGAGGGGAGCATAGGAGACTGTACAGAGAAGCCCAGCTAGCCTACATAATCAGTGATGAAGCCAACCCTACCAATCACCCCATCTATGCTTTGGACACTGATTTAGGCTCCAGTTTACTGCAGCTCACCCACACCCCTGAGGCTCCTTTACAGATCAGAAAGCATCCCATTCTTAATCAGGAGACCCCCCCTCCAACCACCTCTGTTTGGAAAAAAAAAATTGATGGGGCTTCCTCCAGTATGGGTGCAGGTGCCGGAGTGGTATTCATATCACCCTGGCGAGAGACCATATCTCTGTCATACAAGCTGGAATTCGAAATCACCAATAATGTGGCAGAGTATGAAGCTCTGGTTCTGGGATTAAGAGTTGCCAAGGAAATGGGAATTAAGGAGATGGTTGTGTTTGGAGATGCAGAGTTGATCATCCAGCAGGTAAAAAATGTTTATCAGGATAAAAATCCTCAGCTCCGGAATTACAGAAATGAGGTATGGGACCTAGTTGATAATTTCTTCCTGGCTTTTAATATTTCTTACATTCCAAGGGAAGAAAATGCTTCAGCCGACTTTTTAGCTGTCACAGCTAGCTTGCTCGAAGTTCCTTCACCGCCCGTGGTCAGATACGATGTTGAGATAAAATATAGGCCCTCTGTACCAGACAACGTCAAACACTGGAAGGTGTTTGAAGATGATCGGGGAATCGAGAAATTTCTCCAGTCCATCGATGACTTTTCTACATTGCACATAGATGAGAATCCTGACATGGAAGGTGACTGTCACCCTGGGGAACTTTTAAATAAAATTGTTGATCACCAGATTATTCAACTACCTAGCAATTACATTCTGAGAGGACTAGTCCCATTAGAAAGATTGTTCGATGGAAATGATGTGGAAGTGAAGGGTAAAGTTTCAGGTGATGATGATGACACAACTGAGTGCAAAATAGGCACACTGGAGGAGCCCAAGTTTGTCAAGCTCCCAAGGAGTTTGACAGAGGAGCAGAGAACCGAATATACTAAGTTGCTAAAGGAGTTTGTTGATGTGTTCGCATGGACCTACGAAGACCTCAAGACGTATGACACATCAGTCATTGAGCACAAGATCCCACTGAAAGAGGAGGCTAATCCATTTAAGCAGAAGCTGAGACAGATAAATCCCATGTTGCTACCTGTCATGGAGAGAGAGGTAAAGAAACTGCTAGATGCCCAGATCATTGTCCCCTTGAGATATTCTGAGTGGGTAGCCAATTTGGTCCCGGTGAGAAAGAAAAGTGGAGAAATCAGACTCTGCGTTGATTTCAGGAACTTGAATAGAAGCTCCAGGAAGGACAATTACCCCCTGCCCAACATGGAACATATACTGCAGAGGGTAACCGGTGCGTCTAGAATATCCATGATTGATGGTTTCTCTGGATACAATCAGATATCAGTCATGCCTGAGGACAGAGAAAAAACAGCCTTCACCACTCCTTGGGGCACATTCATGTATACCAAGATGCCTTTCGGACTGATGAATGCAGGAGCAACATTTCAGCGGGCCATGGACATAGCCTTCATCGGGGAGAAGGACCAGTTTGTGGTGATATACCTGGATGACATCACAGTCTTCTCCAAGACTGATAAAGAGCACCGCTACCACTTGAAAAGGGTTTTCCTGAAGTGTCGGAGGTATGGCCTATCTTTAAACCCCAAGAAGTCATTGTTTGCTATGCAGGAGGGAAGGCTATTAGGCCATATAGTATCGGCCAAGGGAGTGAGAATTGATCCCAGCAGGGTAGAAGCGATTCAGACCCTGTCACTTCCTAGGTCTAAGAAGGAAGTTCAGGCGTTTTGGGGGAAGGTTAACTTTCTGAGGAGATTCATCTCAAACTTTGCCGAGCTGGTGAAACACATCACAGTCATGCTCAGAAAGGGAAATGAAGTGAAATGGATTGCTGAACCCAGGGAATCTTTTGCCCAAATAAAGAAAGCGTTGACTGAGGCACCTGTGCTAATCAGTCCTGATTATTCTAAAGATTTCCTGATTTTCTCGTTTGCTTCTGGTGACTCGGTAGTAGCAGTCTTGTTGCAGAAGAACGATCAAGGGCGAGAGAAACCTATTGCTTTCTACAACAAGGCATTGAGAGATGTTGAACTCCGGTACGAGATCATGGAGAAGCAGGCCTATGCATTGGTGAAAGCCCTTAAAGTTTTCAGGATCTATGTCTTGCACTCAAAGATCACTGCATATGTCCCTTCAACCTCTGTGAAGGACATTCTTATACAACCTGACATAGACGAAAGAAGGGGTAAATGGATCGCCAAGATCCTGGAATTTGACCTGGAGATTAAGCCCACCAAGTTGATAAAGGGACAAGGTTTGGCCAAGCTACTAGCTGAATCCAATTGCAAGACTTTGGGGATTAACTTCATCAAGGAGCAAGCTGAGTCATCTAGCAAGAATTTTCAGACCATCATACCACTAGTAGCATATCCCTGGTACAAAGACATCTTGTATTTCCTGCAAGAATTAAATCCCCCGGATGGATTGGGAAAAAGTAGGGCTAGAGCTTTGAAGCTCAAAGCGGTCAGATATTGTCTTGTTGACCAAGCCTTGTATTGGAAAGACCCTTTGGGGATACTATTAAGATGTCTGGACCCGCAACAGGCCCAGAAGGTGATGTTCGATTTCCATAGCGGTCTCTGCAGAGGTCATCATTTTTGGAAGACCACGGCCCACAAAATTCTTCGGGCTGGGTATTACTGGCCTACTTTGTTCTCTGATGTCTACAGAGAGGTCAGATCTTGCATCAAATGCCAGAAGTTCTCAGGTAAGCAGCAGCTCAAATCTCTGCCATTAAAGCCTGTAGTGGTTTTGGTACCCTTTCAGCAGTGGGGTTTGGATTTCAATGGAAAGATTCATCCTCCCTCAAGTGGCCAACACAGGTGGATCCTCACTGCGACCGATTATTTCACCAAGTGGATAGAGGTTGTCCCCACCAGGAGCACTTCTCACAAAGTAATCATCAGCCTCTTGGAAAACATCATAGCCAGATTTGGCTGCCCAAGTAGAATTGTCACTGACAATGCCGCCCCCTTCAGGTCTGAGCCTCTGGTCAAGTTCTGTGAACAGTTTGGGATTTCAATGGTTCACTCCACTCCATACTATCCTCAAGGAAACGGACCGGCAGAGTCCTCCAATAAAAGCCTAATCAAGCTTATCAAAAGGCTACTGGAGGACAATAAAAGAGCCTGGGACTCAAAGCTCAAATTTTCTCTTTGGGATGATCGGGTAACAACAAAGAAATCCCTGGGTATCTCACCTTTCCAACTGGTTTATGGAATAGAGGTCGTTTTCCCCACTCAATTTGCCATATTTGTGGCGAGTTTCCTTCAAGACTTTGAAGGAGAACCTAACCATGTGGTCAGAAGGATTCATCAAATGGTGGAAGTGCAGCAGATCATAGAACAGGTCATGGATAGGGCCTACAATCATCAGCAGAAGATCAAACAGGCTTTTGATAGGAAGAGCAGAAAGAAAGAATTTGAGCAGGGTGACCTGGTACTCAAGTGGGACGCACCCAGGCAGGACAGGGGCAAGCACAGTAATTTTGACGCCCTCTGGTTGGGGCCTTTCAAGATCCTTGAAGCATGTTCAAACAACACTTACAGGTTGCAGGATCTAGAAGGCGAAGAAGTTTTTAGTGGCCTAGTAAATGGGCATTTCTTGAAAAAATGTTTTTTGTGAGCTGCAGTCGGCTCTTTTGTTTTTGTAAATATTGTTTTTGTTTTGTTTTCAGTTTAATAAATGACTCCATAGCCCAACAGCAAGGCACTGAATCTGCAAAAATGTTCTTAGAGCATCATAGGGACAACTCTATCTCCCATGGAGCCAAATGTTAACGATATTTCTTGTAAGGGGGGTTAGAATGAGAAAGTATGGGTTAAAAACCCACTTGTCCTAAGTTTGGAATGCTTATGTGCCTGGGGTAAGTGACAAGCAAGTCTGAGCGGCAGCAATTCGCGCGCCCGGATCGACGGTGCATACGGGATTCCAGACCCCCCCCCGCCTTTCTACATTTAAGAGGAGGGGGGGGGGGGGNCAACAGTCCTAATTCGCACGCCCGGATCAATGGCGATAAAGGCAATTCCGGACCCCCCCTACCTTTCTACCTTTAAGCGGAGGGGGGGGGGGTCCGGAATTAGGCGCGCAGCTTTCCGACGGTCAAGATCAACGCGCCCGGATCAACGGTGCTTGGACAATCCTGTCCTTCTCAGCTGCTCTGTGTTTAGCCAGCATGGGCCCTTCTCCCATCATGTCATCTTCCAGAACCACCTTTCCCCCCGCGACCGTGTGTCATCTGTCCTTCTCCACTCTTTAGTCCAGGTGGTCCTTTCCCCCCGCGACCGTGTGTCATCTGTCCTTCTCCACTCTTTAGTCCAGGTGGTCCTTTCCCCATCTCATCGTCCACTCACCACCTGCCATGTGTCTCTTTCCCTCCACGTCAGCCTCCCACTAAAATGTGTCCATCACATCTACTCTCCTGCCTCC
>ML780863.1:1065165-1076788 GCA_009831015.1 Picea engelmannii | reverse complement strand
TTTTCCATAAAATAGCTTATGCAAGGTACATTTATCATTCCTTAGCTTAAGAATTGAATTTTTGAATTTTTGGCATTAAAATTAAAAATTTATCAGAAATTACAGGATTTGACTAAATCCCGTAATTGCTCCTAGGTTCGTGTGCTCGCAGGATAGCTGGGCGAAATCTAAGACATGGGTCATGATCCTTGATGTACAAGGATGGATGAACACCTATCAGCTTCGAGATCTGATCTTTCCAAGTGTTCGGTCAACGCTAGTCAAACAGGGCCACTTCAGCAGAAAATACCCTGTTTTAGCATAAAATCATGGACAGTTTTAGATTTTCTTGGGATTTGTTCATATTTTATGGATCCGAAGGGGGTATTCGACCTTCCTAGCATATTTTATGGATCTGATCATTATCTTTAGGAGGTTTCTTAGCATTATCAGTTTCAAAACTCTTGTATAAATACTCCAAGACATGGACTAGTATGACAACCCCTTATGTTAATGAAGAAAACTCTGAATTTGCAGTCTTGAGATCAGTTTTGTGTTTTGTTCTTGATGATGTCTATGAGATGATTATGTGAATGATGCTGGAAATACTTTCTTAGCTGAAGCAACTCAAGTGTACAAGTGAAGCATTGGAGGGCCTCCTTTGCCAAACTAGTACACTCTTCCTTTATGTTCTTTTCAAGTAATCTTTGGTATATGTTTTAGAATAGATCTTGTTGTAGATGAGTTTTATTTATACATTTGTTGTAGCTAGATGAATTCAATAGTTGAGTAATATGCTTAATGTTTCAAAGCATTACTCATGTTGTGAATGATTTCTTGAATAAGAATTCAATGTGTAGTTTGCTTTTCAAGCATTAAGATGATCATGAATGCTTTTTGAGTTATTTATGCTTTCAGTACTTTTTGAGTTAACAAGAATTGGTGATGACTTCTAATGAATGAAAGAAAAAAATGAATGCATCTCTTGAATAAGAGTTTTGTCTTTCTAGCATTGATAAGCCTCTGAGCTAGTTTTGAATATCTTTTTGAATGCTTATTGTTAATCAAATACTCTTTAGGAAACATTTGTTGATTAATGTCGTGAGATCTATGAATAGGACTTATGAATAGAAGCTTAGCATCTCCTCCATATTCATCTCTTAGAATAGGTTTTGGTTTATATCATTAAAAGAAACTAAGTCTATCTCTAAATCCATATTTTGGATGTGCCTCTAAGTCTTACAAACACCGGATTGACAATCAATTGCACTCTAATTTACATCAGTAGGTTGAAGCCCAACAGGCCTGCTAGAGGTGAATCATGAACTACGGTGAGGATCTTCTTCTTAAGCCCTGAATCTGGCACCAAGTAGACTCTATCCTTGTAAAATATGACATCGTCAATGACCCTATACCGGTCATCCTGTATTTGCCCATCCATCACCTCACAAGCGAACTTGTTCTTGGAATATTCCACTAACAAGTGGGATTTCCATTCTGCTGAAATCTCCATCAAAGAACATGTCGCAGGTCTCCTCGACAGTGCATTGGCCACAATGTTCTTCTTCCCCTTGACATACTCTATGTCAAAGTCGAATTCTTGTACCTTCGTCACCCATTTCTGTTGGCGCTCACTGAGGTCCTTCTGCTCAAGGAAATACTTCAAACTGTTGTGATCGGTCTTGACCACGAATTTGCTGCCCACCAAATATTGTATGAACTTGGTCAAGGAATGCATGATTGCCAACATTTCCTTGTCATAAATGGAGTACAACCTCTCAGGTTGACTAAACTTCCGGCTCTCGAATACAATGGGGTGTCCTCCCTGCATCAAAACTGCACCGATCCCTTCGTCGGATGCATCACACTCTAGTACAAATGGCAAGGTGAAGTCTGGTAGTGCTAACACTAGAAGAGTGTCCATGACTTCCTTCATGTGATCAAAGGATTCCTATGATTTCTCGGTCCATATGAAGGCCCCATGCTTGGTAAGATCTGTCAGCGGTGCTCCAAGTTGAGAAAAACCCCGGACGAACCGCTTGTAATAGTTGCACAGCCCGAAGAAGCTCCTCAATTCTGTCACGTTATTGGGCGTTGGCCAATCCAGAATGGCCCTGATCTTCTCTTGGTGCACATGTACCCCCTGTGCACTGATAATGTGGCCTAAGTAAAGTAGCTATGTCATACCAAACTCGCACTTGGACTCTTTGGCATATAATGATTGTGCCTCCATGATGCTCAATACCTCATCCAGGTGCCTAATATGCTCTTGCCATGACCAGCTATAGATCAAGATGTCTTCGAAGAAAACCAAGACTGATGTCCTTAACTGATCCCTGAATATATGGTTCATGCAAGACTGGAATGTAGCGGGTGCATTGGTTAGCCCAAATTGCATAACCAGGAACTTGAAGTGTCCAAAATGACATCGAAATGTCATCTTCTCTATGTCCTGCTCTCGGATGCTGATCTGATGATATCCAGAGCGTAGATCAATTTTTGAGAAGAAAACTGCCCCATGCAATTCATCCATCAACTCGTCAATGCATGGGATAGGGTATTGGTTCTTGATGGTTTTCTTGTTCAAGGCTTGGTAATCAATGCACATCCTCATGGTGCCATCCTTCTTCAAAACTAAGACAACTGAAGAAGCAAATGGGTTGTTGCTCGGTCTGATGTGTCCCATCGCCAGCAATTCCTTGATTGCCTTCTCTATCTCATCCTTGAACCTCCTAGGATGACGATAGGGGGGGGTGATCATAGGTTTGGCCCCCTCCTCCAGCTCAATGGTGTGCTCAAACCCCCTGTCAGATGGCCTCCCTGGTGGAATTACCTCAAAGACCTGTTGATGGCGTCCCAATAAATTCTTGATCTCTGTATGGTATTGTTGTCGACCTTCCGAATCCTTCTGAGTAGTGATCAAGCATTCTGCGGCATATGTTACCTCCCCATGTCTAAATATCCTCTCCATCCTCTTGGCTGAAACTGTCCTGGGTGCTCCCGTCGACATACCTCTTAGAACAACCTTCTTCCCATCCTGATCTCTGAATCCCATTTCCAAGGTTTGGTAGTTGGTAGTGATTTTTCCCAAGGTAATCATCGACTGAACTCCTAAAACCACATCTGTGTCTGATAGGTCAACCACATAAAATGTGTCTCTCACTGTGTAGTTTCCTAACTTCATCTCTAAGTTTGGAACTCTGTCTAGACACTCCATTGTGTGGCCATCTACTACCGCAACATCAAACCCCTCAAACTCCTATGTCTGAAGTGCCCATCTCGATACTAGTGAAGCGTTGATGAAGTTTTGGGTGGCCCCACCATCTATCAGGGCGATTGCCCATTACCCCTGAATAATCCCTCTGATACCTCCCTTTGCTGGTTTCATCCTGTTAGCATGTTCTGACAGTTGTGGGACTACTGGAGGATGGGCTCCTACCGGTGTCGGTGGTCTACGGGGAGGTTGCTCCTCTGCTGGTGCTGACTCCTCCTCTGAACTAGTCGATCCACTGTCCTGCTCCTCCTCTGAACTAGTGGATCCACTGTCCTGCTCCTCCTCTGAACTAGTGGATCCACTGTCCTGCTCCTCCTCTGAACTAGTGGATCCATTGTCCTGCTGCTCCTCCTCACTGTCCACGTTGTCTATTGCTACCTCAATATAATGAATCTCTCCCTTGCCCATGCACCTGTGGCCTGGGACCCAAGGATCTCTACAGCTGAAGCAAAGCTTCTTCCTCATTAGCTCTCACCTAGTCTCATCATCCAACTTATCCTTGCCCTTCCATTCTCTCTGGAATGGCTTCCTGTCTCGATCCCTATGGGGCACAAATGGTTTGGAGAAAGATTTATTCTTTGGCACTGAGTCTGCCAGATCTCGAGTGCGAAGGATGGCATCCTACAAAGTGCGAGGCATGTATGCCTTCACCCATCCTCTCAAAGGCTTTGTGAGTCCTTCTGTGAATAGCATGATCAGCCTGGGCTCTGATATATCTGTCACTGCCATGGCTACCCACTGAAACTCTGTGATGAACGCCTATGTTGTGCCAGTTTGTCTCAACTGGGCTAGATCCATGAAGTGTATCTCGGGATCCTTCCTGTCAAACCTGTCCATGAGCCTATCTGTAAAATCCCTATAGGAGGTGATGCGACTGTAACCCAATGTCACCAGTCCATGATACCACCACTCGTGTGCCTCACCCTCCAAGTGTAAGGTCGTGAAACTAATGGCCTCTGTCTCGGTCATTTGGTTGAGCTTGTAATACGTGTCTAGCTTTTGTACCCAAGCTCTGGCGGTGTATTTGGACGATCTATCGAAAGAAGGGATGGTGAGTTTCCAAACTTTTCGGATGAAATCGAGGTTATGCCCCTACTGTTATTGTGGTCCTCCCCTCTGCGGCTCTCTATGGCGGTTCCTGAGTCTGAGTCCACAGTACTCGACTAAGGTCATGTCCTGATGGAAGTCACGACCCAATTCTGCGTACTCCCTCCTATACTCTGCAATGTCATCGGCATGAGTGGGTGGCCTCTGTACTATCGGTGGCAGTGCTGCTAACGAGGGTGCCCTCTGGAAACTAGGAAACAAGGGTCTGGGAATCCTACTCGCAGAGGTGTATGTGCGAGAGGGTGACTGGGGTCTACTGCCTGCTCCTGAGTTCCCCTGTGCTGCATGCGAGACTTGTGTATCTGGGGTGCCCACTCTAGCCAATCTATCAACCACATGTGCCAAGGACTGAGATATGGTCTATTGACTAGCTAACATATCATTGATAACCTGCATGAAAGCTGCCTCTGGATCTACGGGGGCCTTGCCACTGCCCTCTGGTCACTCATATCTGTCTCCTAGCATCCTCTCTACCTCGTGCTCAGCCTCACACTCTACCCTTCTCTCTACTTCTCTGTGTGCCTCTTCCTCTTCCTCTGAGCTAGGAGGAAAAGGGAGAAAATCAGGCCTATGCCTTCTTTCCTTATACCTGTTGTAAGTG
This sequence comes from Picea engelmannii, assembly GCA_009831015.1. Taxonomy (NCBI): domain Eukaryota; kingdom Viridiplantae; phylum Streptophyta; class Pinopsida; order Pinales; family Pinaceae; genus Picea; species Picea engelmannii. The sequence goes on along the minus strand of ML780863.1, from coordinate 1,071,827 downwards.
ACATGTTCATCACCTATGTGTTCACGACCCTCTGGGTCTTCTGCTGCACTCATTGTCTTTAGTCATAGGCTAGCATGACTAAAGCTCTGATACCACTGTAATGTTCCTAACTTGGATAGTCTAGGAAACGATGCTAATGTGTGTGTAGGATCAAAGATTTACATCATATAAATGATCATACAAATAATAAATGCGACAAAGGACTGCAAATTTTGTATTATGATATCTCTGTGGATTACAAAATGGTCGAATGCGGCTGAATAAACTGACAATACTCGACTAGATCAACAGACAAAGGATCTTAGTCGGAATACAAATAAGCAACTGCGGCTGAATAAAATAATAACACTCGGCTAGATCAAAAGACAAAAAGGATCTTAGCCGGAATACAAATAAGCAACTAAAAGATAATACCTGGAATATGGGAGCACTGCGGAATCAATGAAGAATGATGGAAAACTTGGATGATCTTCGAGGTGACTAGGGTGTGTCTTTCAACATCGAAATCAGCGAACTGGTGTCTTCCTCCTGGAATACACTGAACTATCTCTCCTAAGATGCGCCTCTTCTCCTCAATGACAAGTCATAATCTGCATAATGATGAATTGGGTCACTGACCCTTCCTTTATATCTTTCCAAAACCCTAAATCATGCTGAAACCCTAATTCATTGTTGACTTCCAAAACCCTAAATCACTGTTGAAACCCTAATTCACTGTTGACTTCTATTTTTAGCTCATAATGACTTAAAAGCACTTTTAACCCTTTTTAGCTCAATGTCACTTTCCGAATATAACACCTGTGACTGGAGTAACCTCTAGTAACCATGTTTACCCCTCTTTGGCCATGGCTATAGTCTAACGGGGCAGTTTAGACCATTAAGCCTCCTCTCTGGAGCTCCTATTTGGAAAGGGACATTACAGTATCATCTTTTCTACTTCTAATAGCTTTCATGGGGTGTTTTGATATACTAGGCAACAAGACCAATAATAGGAATTATCAAGACGATATGAGTCAAATACAAGAGGCTACCAACTAACTGATGGTACAAAGTGAAATCTACTTTGGGTGTGGTACAGGTGGCAACATGTTTGACTCTTGACTAAAAGGGAGATGGGGCTAGTTTACAATCTTCCATGTGAAAGTGGTGAAAATAGTCACATGCATACTTAGGCTAGGAAAGGGAAATGCCTTGCTTGGTTTGCAAAACTTGGAGGCCATGAAAATAATGCAAGTGTCCTAAGTCTGTCATCTGAAATGTCTTCTTATGATTGATTTCACATGGATTAGAAGTTTGGGGTCACTACTAGTGAGTATAAGGTCATCAAAATATAGAACAAGTATGATGAAATGGTTATCCACTTTCTTGGTATAAACATTGGGGTCATAATGACATTTAGAAAATCTAGTCTCATGAAGAAAGCTATCTATTTTAACATATCAAGCTTGAGGAAGACTAGTCACCATATTTTGTTTACATAGTTGTTGCAATAAGTGATAGTTTAAATGACCAAATTGTTCATGCCAAAGTTTTCTCATGTCATTGCTACAAGCAATAAAAATATAGGGAAGAGATGATGACCCAAATTTTTTAAATTTGTACAACTTGGTAATACCATCAACAATTCCAATTGCTAAGATATGCTTCAGATCCTTTAAATCTTTGATTACAACATGCTAAGGTGAAAAATTCTATGGTTTTTCCTTCACCTGAATGAGCGATTTGATACATTGATAGAAGGTTGTGGGAAAGACTTGGAACACATAATATATCATTACAACGAAATCATCTGATTGAACTATTCTAGACCTTACAACACTAATAAATCTATCATCACCAACAAATATTTCTTTGGTGTTACATTCATTAAGTGAAAAAATTATGGCTTTATCCTTAGCCATATGATAAGATGTTGCAAAATCAATAAGCCACTTATCTGAAGAAGTAGTAGATGTCACATTAAAAGAAAAACCAAAAGCAGAAGTGCATGTCCATGAGAAGAAGGGTTAGAAGAAGAAAAATATAGAGTGATCGTGTTCTTCTTCATTGCCACTTTTAAGGCTTCCATCTTCTTAAAACATCGAGACTTTATATGACCATCTTGCTTACAATATTGCAATGTCTATCAATCTTCTTGCCTTTTGACTTGGTTTCTTTGTCATCGTTTGGAGTAGGGGCTTGTTGAGAGGGTTTAGGACCCTTATTTTGTTTGTTCTTGCGAGGATATTACTTTTTTTATGCGTAGGGTATTTCCTTTGTTGTGTTGCTAAGGATTTGTTAGATGTACCTATAATTCTAATCAATCTAAGGTGAAAGAACTTATCATACTCTTTCCTAGAGAATCACAAAGTTATTCAAAAGAGGACCTTGTGTAAGTAGTCCATTAATTCATAATTGCATCTCTAGTGGAGTGAAAATTAGATACAAAATAGAAAGGCATTTCCAAGCTCTTTAAGAATAACATTTATGAGTACATCGTCATCTTTCTTTGGTATGCCACATTTTGTAAGTAAAAGTATGAGTGTCTTAAAATTTGAAAGAAAATATTCAATGCAACTAGAATCGTCAGGATTCAAATCAACAAATTGGTTTTCAAGCTAGTTGGCTTGAATCTGGTTATGCTTACCAAACACATTTTCCAAGTTTTGCTTAGCTTCATATGGGGTCTCAATCCCTTAAGTGTGAAACTATAAATCAATACATATTGACATTCATGCTAGTCCATGTGTTGCACCATTTCTATTATCCCATTTGGCTCTCTTTAATGTATCAAGGGGGTTAACTTTTGTTACCAAGATAACCCAATAAAGTAACTTACTTCTTAGTAAATCTTCCATATGAGATTTTCATGAGAAGCAGTTAGAACTGGTAAGTAGGATTTCACTTGCACTTACCATATTAGAACACGAAGGTAAGATGACTGCAAAAGCAAGAATTGTTCATATAAGGAGATCTAAAAAAAATAGGCAATTTCATAAAGAAAGAAAAAAAAACAACATTGAAAATAGACTCCATATGACAAAGTTGTGCCCTTTTGAAGAAAAGCATAGAGGTCAAAATGAAAACCAAGATGCCATGTGGCAAGTGGAGATTGTTCCATGTGGTGATGGGTGCACAATGAGATCACTAAGTTGTAAAGAGTAAAAATATTTCCCTCCTTGTCTAACTTTATCTTATAAGCTCACTTTTATAAATATTTTTTTTCCAAAGGAGGAAAAAGCCTACAAAACTCAGGGCTACTGACCTAGCCTCTTTTGATACATTCTCAAGAACTCTACATCTAGGAACATCATCATGTGTAGAAAAAAGGTCACTTTAGATAACTCGTTGGTCCTTAAGGGTGTATACTTTCACTCCTACCATATGCCTTTGGGTTTTGGGATATTAACTTGTTTCCTTATGTCCGAGGAAGATGAGTTCTTGGCCAATCAGATGCAGTTTTAGGTCATACTCCAAGACCATAATGGAGATTTCAGCTAATGAAAAATATCCACCAAATACCCAATTTCCTTACTTAGTCATCGCTAAGGCTCTTAGAGGAAATGTCATGTCATACCTGTAACACCTAGCCATCAACCCCATTCACAAAGCCTATGATACTGCACCCTTGTTGCAGTTTTACCTCTTGATAAGGAGGTACACTTTTACAATAAGTTAGTTTTATAATGTAAGTGACTCACTTTTATAAAAAGATCCATCTTAACTCTGGATCTATCATGCATAGAGAGGGATCAAATCCCTCGAGATTGAGAACCTTTCTTCAGGATTTTTAATCTAAAAGAAGTTTTCACCTTTGATGCATGATATATCTAGAGTTAAGATGGATCTACATTAGTTCTTTATATATATACCGCGTGTCAACTCCATGTTGAGCACAAAAGGAATTACAAATCTTCATCATATTGAGCAACACACCATTGAAATGTTTTAACCATAAGAATTTTGTTACTTTCAATTGTTATATATATATATATATAGTTGATATTGAAATATTTTATTGATGGCCCACATTGAATGTTTTTTTTGTTATTAATATTTTTTGAAATGTCAAGTGTCAACTCCATATTAAGCATTGAAGGAATTACACATCTCTCTCATACTTGGTTGTAGAAAGTGTCTTCCATGCAATAAGTGAGAATTACTTTTACAATAAAGTTACTTTATAACTTAAATTGCGAAAAAGTAACTTGAAAAAGAACAATAAATCTTGTTACTAATGATTCACTTATATATATGAAGTGAGGTGCGTAGTTTACAATAAAATTAATTTATAACTTTTTTTTCCAAGAAAAAATAACTCGAGATTATATTAGAAGTATAATTTCGTTTACAATGCTTGCTCCTACGAGCTGCTAGATAGGGAGAGAAGGGCGCTCTCGACAAAAGAAGAAACAGAGTCCACCTAAGGATCGGATCCAAAATGGAAACATCCCCACCGAATGAAGTATTCACTCTATCGCCGAGCAGGGAGAGGACCTGTCCGATCAGTCCAGATTACAAAATACTAAACCATCACCGTAGAATACAGGAACCAAAAATAGACAAGACGGAGCATAATGGGACACTCGCACACATCATTCAAACAGGTTGATGCAGGTTATGGGACTTTCAATCCCATTTTCACAGTGGAACACTGATAAGCTCCCACTTTTCTCGCCGAGGGCTCTTTTAGAAAGAGCATCCGCTTCTTTGTTATGGTTTCTGGAGAAGTGCCGAAAACTGATGTCCCTGAACAACTTGGAGAGGATTTGCGTTTTTTCTTTCCAGGCTTCAATCTGGACCGATTGCAGCTTACTCTTTTGATTTATCCAGTCTATAATGACTCGGGAGTCACCAAAAACCAGAAGGTGGTCCATAGACCAAAGTGAAGCAAGAGCGAGGGTTGTCCACAAACCCAAAAGCTCCTCCTTTGTATTCGATCCCTCTTCGCAATTCAAAAACCACTTCGTGACTTTGTTAGGAAGAGCTTTGAAGAAACCCCCCGCCCCACAACAAAGGCCAGTAGCCATAGCTGCTCCGTCAAAGCAAGCCAGCGTGAAGCCAGCAGTCAAAGGGATCTCGCACACCAAGGGAGGAAAAGAACCGATCGAGGAATGTTGCCAGAAGAAAGAGGCCTGAACCCTGTGGACAACTGCCAGCACTGAGGGGGAATGGTCTTCAAAGACCGCTTTATTCCTCTCAGCCCAGATCTGCCAGCAAGTGTGAGCAGCCAAGCTCGGAGAAGAGGACTTTTGGGAGGTCCAAGAAGAGAAACAGGCCGTGAGAGTGGGCCCTTTCCAGTCGATCGATAGAGAGAATGACTGAATTATAAGGTTCCAAACCTCCCTCGAAAATTCACAATGCACCAAGAGGTGATTCACATCCTCAGACGCAAGTTTGCAGAGAATGCAAATGCCAGGGCCCTCCCAACCTCTGCGTCTGAGCGCCTCCCAAGTCAAAATTTTTCCTCTGCCCGCGAGCCAAGTAAACAATTTCAGCTTGAGCGGGATCTTCCAATGCCAGATTTGACGGATCCACGAGCTATCAACCTCAAAACTCAACTGATGAAGGAAGGCAGAGTAAAGGTTTTTCACAGTGATAGAGCCCGTGGAATCACCACCAGCCCACAATAACATATCAGGTCTATCAGAAAGAGTGATCCCGGATCTTTTAAGAGCCGAAGTGTAACGGTTCCACTCACAAGCCTGCAGTCCATCCAGCGAAAGGGTTCCACTATCTTTCCAATCATCCATGAGAGAGAGGGCATTCGATGGAGCCTTAATTTGTGCAAGAGAAGAAAACCCCCGGGCCTCAAGCCGCTCGCACAAAGAAGGTGAAAGGAGCGATTGAACACCCAGACCCATTATCATGTCACGGCCTATGCGAATATTAAATCCAGTACCTGGCTTCCATCGCAACCAATGAAGAATAACCTGCGAGGACACTATCATCCCTTTCCAGAAGGGAGAAGCCCACAATTGATAGAGGGTAGGCTTTCTGATCCAATCAAAGAGGGAAAGGGATCCCAGATACTTTTCCTTGATCAAATGGCTCCAAATGTTGTTGTGAGTGAGCGCTCTCCAAAAGGAGCTGGCTAGGAGAGCTTGGTTGAAAGAAGGGAGAATTTTAAATCCCCAACCCCCTGCCTTCCTGGGCTTGGACAGCTCTTGCCAAGAGCACAAGTGAAATCTGCGCTTTCCAGCTGAATCGCTCCAAAGAAAGTTGAAAGTAAGCCTCTGGAGAATCAATACAATCTTTGTAGGAATTCGCTCCAAAGTCATCCAATAAACGGCTAGACTCTCCAAAACCGACTTGACCAGGATATATCGACCCCCAAGTGACAGCCATTTATAGCACCAAAGGCTAATTTTTTTTTCAAAAAGGGCCACAAGCCACTGCCAGTCGCAAGGAGTAGAGGACCCCAATTTCAGGTGGAAGCCAAGGTACGTGAAGCCTTCGCTTAGATTAATAAAGGGGAGGGGGATGGAGTCTTTTAGGGAAAGTAGTTCAGAGTCAGAAATGCCCCAATAATGAACTGTAGATTTAGAGAAATTAAGGGCTAAGCCTGAAGCTTTACAGAAGAGCTGGAGCGTATCCTTCAAAGCCAGCCAATCCCCCTGGTCAGCGTTCAGAAAAATTAGCACGTCATCAACAAACATCAAGTGGACTAATCTGAAACAGTT
>ML780863.1:1027968-1040738 GCA_009831015.1 Picea engelmannii | reverse complement strand
TCTCAGGGTGAGTACATAGAGAAGGTGTTGGAGAGGTTTAGAATGCAGAATGCAAAACCAGTTAGTACACCTTTGGCCATCCATTTCAAATTAGCTAAGGAAATGTCTCCCAAGACACAGGAGGAGATAGAATACATGTCCAGGGTCCCTTATTCATCAGCAGTTGGTAGCTTGATGTATGCAATGGTTTGCACAAGACCAGATATTGCACATGCCCTGAGAGTTATGAGCATGTATATGAACAATCCAGGTAAAGAACATTGGGAGGCAGTAAAGTGGATTCTCAAGTATTTGAGAGGTACTGCTACTCATGCATTATGTTTTGAAGGTTCAGACATTGTTCTACATGGATATGTTGATTCAGATATGGCAGTGATAAAGATAGCAGGAGGAGCACGACAGGGTATGTTTGTACTATAGGTGGAACAACAGTAAATTGAATTTCGAAACTGCAAAAGGTTGTTGCACTTTCAACAACAGAGGCAGAGTATGTTGCTGCTACAGAGGCTAGTAAAGAGATGATTTGGTTACAAAGGTTTATGGAGGAATTGGGAAAGAAGCAGGAGAATAACATGTTGTATTGTGACAGTGAGAGTGCCATTCATCTTGCAAAGAACTCAACCTTCCATTCGAAGACTAAGCATATACAACTCAGGTACCATTTCATATGATCTGTCTTGGAAGATGAACATTAGAAGTTGGAAAAGATACACACTAGCCAGAATCATGCATACATGTTAACTAAGGGAGTAACCAGGGAGAAGCTGAGTTCCTGCTCAGTTTCAGTTGGTCTTCAAGCATGAAGGTGAAGATGAGAAATTTTCCAGGTCCAAGAAAGTTCATAGTCCAACATATACAACAACGGTGGAGTTGTTGAGATCAGTCTCCAAGTGGGAGATTGTTGGTTGTGGAGCCTGATTATCTTCCTGATTCAGAAGTCTTTGTTTTCAGTCGTGTTTATACCCCATGAAGACTTTACACCCCGGAAGAATGTACACCTCCACACGGGGGAGTGCAAAGGGTGGTTACCCCCTTTGCAGGGTCTGGGGGCAAGCAGGCCCCCGGCAGGGGTTCGGGGCCGAAGCCCTCCAAGGAAAAATTGCCTTGTAAATGTATATTGTAATTTCATTGTAAATATAGACTGTTCATTATAAGGTCGTAGATCTGACGGTGGAAGTTATGTTAAGGTTTTTTTCCCTAGAAGGCAACCCTCTTTTATGAGAGAAATCTAAGTTGCAGGAAACGCCCCCCCCCCCTCGGTTTCGGGCAGGAAACCGGTACGAAACTCGAAAACCGGTACGGTACGGCCAGGAAACGCCCTCGGCCGCACCGTACGGCGTTTCCCAATTTGGAAACGCTGTACGGTACGGTTGGCGACGTTTCCTGGCCGTACCGGCCCGTATGGCCAGTGTTTCGAGCGTCTTTGAGGCGAAATAAGAAAAAAAAAGGGGGCCATGGGGCCCCCAAACAGTGAAATATATATATTTTTGCATATTCTATGTTTTTCTTGCATTTTTTTTGCATCATTATGTTTTTCTTGCAATATAATGTCTTATTTTTAAAAAAACTATATATATATATATATATTTTAATTTTTTTATATACGGCGTTTCCCCAGGACGTTTCCATTTTTGGGGGGCCTGTTTCGTACAGTCTCGGTTTCGAAAACTTGGAAACGTTTTCCCGTTTCATGCAACTTAGAGGGAAATGTATTGCGGCTAAGCATCATTGTGAATATTGTATTCTAAGAGAGGAGACTGTGAGAGAAAGAAGAGGAAGTTACAACGGGTGTGTTGTAGGTTGTATCCCTTCATTTGTTGGATAATAATAAAGGAAGGACTTGGCAATTTCTCTAGTGGACGTAGTCCACACTGGGTGAACCACGTATATATGTGTCTTTATTATATTGTGTATCTTCTGTGTTTTATTTCCACATTTGTTTTATTTTATTGCTCCACAATCCTATTTTTCTAACATGAGATACAACAACAAATACAATATGATGGAACCTGTATACAAAGAAAGCTCCCCTCGAACCTTGCCAAAGGATCCAAGGAGATATGCGCCCAAGCTTAGTGCGCCCTCCCCCTTTGTTGCTCTATCCATTGAAGTGAAGCGCCCTTGAACCTGGATGCTTTGAAGAAGAATCCCTTGCACCACAATGTGCTCTTGTGTGCTGCCTCTCCACTGAAACAATCAGATCTGACTTCCTCTAAGTAGAACTGATCCCTGCTAGCTGTGTGCCCCCCTCCTATGGTGCGCCCTCCTCCAAGCAAATGTGATCACCACAAATAAACTGGGCCCTAAGCCTCCATGAGCTCTCCATGAAAGAAGGCGCCCAAGCTCTCCTCTCCCAATGCTTCCATTCCCATCTCCTTGCCCTTCTCCAAGCTCCTTTGGTGAACATACAAGTGATAATTGAGCCTCTCCTTGCCTTATGCGCCCCTCTTAAGGAAACATAAGGAAACCTAAGAGATGGGTGGATGAGATCATCTCATCCCATCTCTAATCAAGGGTTGAGATCTCTCCAAAAGAATCTCAACTCAAATACCACTTTACTCAAGTTTCCATAGTTTCACTTTATGTCCCTCAATTCACCCACAAAGTGAATTAATAGTCACTTTTGACTTAAATCTCCTAAGTCAAAGTGAAATTAGAATCATAAAGTAAAGTAATGAGGGTAATAGTCTCCCCCTTTGTGTTTAGAGACTAAAAAACACAAGGGGACCACTTTCCAAGGTACCCAAATCTCAACACTCCCTCTTATCAAGGAAAGTGCCCTTCACCACCAATCTCATCCTTGTAGAGGACATGGTTGCCTACTGGCAAATACTCGATGAGTATGGCTATACCCTGATCATAAAAAATGGTCTCTGTCACAGATCTGCTCAACCTGTCTGATCTATAGATGGAAGTGCATTTCCACCTATCCAAGATCACCTAGATCTTGGTATCAAATCAAAGATCTCAACCTTGGTCTCCCACCAAAGATTTCTACCTCATGGCATCTCTCCAACGGTCACTACTCCTGGCATATCACTAAGAGTCACTCTCTTGGCATCTCACCAAGAGTATCTGGATCTCGGCATCTCACCAAGATCCTCAACTTGGCCTCTCACCAAGTGACTTCCACCTGAAGTGGATCCAGAACCTAATATGCCCGTCTCCGTAGCCAAGTGAGGCTCAAGCCTCTATGGTGCCCTGCTCCTCCTCCTCATCAATCTCTGATGCTCTAAATCCCCTGCACCAACACTCTGTCTCGGCAACTCTGAAACTAAGGTTGTCCCGGGTGGACCAGTCACCCCTGAAGATGGTGTCCATGAAACCTAAGTTTGAGCTCCCTCTAAATCACTACTCTGAGTCAATAGGTCCTCCTCAACTCTGTCTCCCCACCTGACGTTGGATGGTACACCAACTGAACAACAATTGACGAACGCACACTCCCTCTCATACTAAGCAACGAACTCAATCTCCTATGCTGTCGCTACAGTGTCATCCTGCTACTTCTTCTTCTTGGGACATTGTCCTGCATAGTGACCCATATCTCCACAAGCAAAGCATTTCACTGTGCTCATGTCTCTCTCCTCCCCACCACCACTTTGTTGTGGTTTGGCCCCTGCCTTGGGACCCTGTCTAGCACCTTTGTCAGTCTTCTTCTTTCCCTTGGTCCACAGAGCAAGGTCCTCATCACCCTGGGTAATCCGTTGTTGTCCTGGGGACTCTAAGGTGAGTCTCGTCTCCTCCTAAACGAAATCATCCCAAAGTCTCTCCCAAGTAGGCATAACCTCTCGGGCAACAATGCCTTGAACAAATGGGCCCCATGGTTTGGTAAAGTTGTTTAAGGTTGTCCTCACCATAAAGCCTGGGTCCAGTATCTTTTTTACGGCTGGAAGCTCATCTCTGATCTCAGTGGATCTGCCAAGGAATGATATAACTGACTCGGAATCGAGCATCTTAATGCTTCTGAGCCTGTCCTGCAGAACCATCTTCTGGTTCTGGTTAGAACTCTGGTAAAGCTTGCATAAAGAATCCCATATCTCAAATGCATAGTCTTTACCAATCAAATGTGGAATGACATGGTCTCTCACCCCGTCACAAATAGTCATTTTCGCCTTATTGTTCTTCTTCCTGAACTCTGCCACCATGACGGGAGCAGTAACAGGAGGAACAACAACGGGAGCCTCAACTATAACCCATAGTTCGAGGTCCTCCATGATGAAAATGATCCTGGTCTTCCAAGGGGACCAATTGCTAGCTCCATCTAGCCTATCCTCTGCCTGCATCTGGGACACCGACATGGTTGTCCACTAAAGCTCACACTGATGCTAAAACGACACAAGAGTACTGCCCCACTCTTGTCAACACAGGTGTGAAAAGAGGCAGTGACACCACAACCTCACTCCTAGCAAATAGGTGTGAAAAGGGGTTGTAGAATACAGCCTCACTCCTGTCCACACAGGTGTGAAAAGAGACTGTCCAAATCAGCCTCACTCCTATCCAAATAGGTGTGAAAAGAGGCTGAAAACACAAGTCCAAAACAGTCCTACAGGTTGTCCAACAAATCTGCCCACAAGCTGTCCACAAACACCGCCAACAAGCTGTCCAAAAATCTGCTAACAAGTTGTCCCAAAACTGCCCTGAACTGTCCAACAAAACTGTCAACTCAATGCTAAAAAATCAGCAAGTCTAAGGAACCATTGGCTCTGATACATGTAGATTTTCTACGGTCCTATGAGGCTGCCATATAGGTCTGTCTTTGACCTCAAGATGGCTCTAAGTTTTGTCTTCAAGACTGCCATTTGCTGTTGTTTTAGGACAGCAAACAGTCAAGTACTTTCTGCTCACGGTTTTGATGGTTAAGTGTCCTTTTGAGGTGCCCTTGCAAGTGTTTTATTATCCCAATGTTAGCACATGCAATATACTCAAAACAAATAACACTACCTCTAGATCTTTACAACCCTAAATGCTGATTTACAATTCTAAGCATGCATGAAATGAACACAAGTATTTTTGGTCAACGTGACCCTGGATAAACCCCCCCGGGGAAAACCAGTTTGGAATGGAAGTATATATAAGTGGTGTCTAAAGCATGATATATAACAACAAATACAATGTGATGGAACCTGTATACAAAACAAGCTCCTCTCGAGCCTTGCCAAAGGATCCAAGGAGATATGCACCCAAGCTTAGTGCGCCCTCTCCCTTTGTTGCTCTATCCACTGAAGTAAAGTGCCCTTGAACCTGGATGCTTTGAAGAAGAATCCCTTGCACCACAATGTGCTCTTGTGTGTTGCCTCTCCACTGAAACAATCAGATCTGACTTCCTCCAAGTAAAATTGCTCCCTGCTAGCTGTGTGCCCCCCTCCTATGGTGCGCCCTCCTCCAAGCAAGTGTGATCACCACAAATAAACTGGGCCCTAAGCCTCCATGAGCCCTCCATGAAAGGAGGCACCCAAGCTCTCCTCTCCCAATGCTTCCATTCCCATCTCCTTGCCCTTCTCCAAGCTCCTTTGGTGAATATACAAGTGAGAATTGAGCCTCCCCTTGCCCTATGCACCCCTCTTAAGGAAACATAAGGAAACCTAAGAGATGGGTGGATGAGATCATCTCATCCCATCTCTAATCAAGTTTTGAGATCTCTCCAAAAGAATCTCAACTCAAAACCCACTTTACTCAAGATTCTATAGTTTCACTTTATGTCCCTCAATTCACCCACAAAGTGAATTAATAGTCACGTTTGACTTAAGTGACATATTTCACTTTTGACTTAAATCTCCTAAGTCAAACTGAAATTAGAATCATAAAGTAAAGTAACAAGGGTAATAGTCTCCCCCTTTGTGTTTAGAGACTCAAAAACACAAGGGGACCACTTTCCAAGGTACCCAAATCTCAACACTAATGCAGTGAAGGAGATTGTTCTTTACAATAATTTTTCGTCATAAAGTAGGTATATTTTGCAATTCTCCAAGCCAATTTCTAACATGATTTGGTTTGCAAATTCAGATTGGCCAATCATTGGGGAGGTGTATGAGTAGATGGACACCATGCTAGGGAAGATTAAGGACATTGTTCAGCCCAGAGATGTGAACTTGTATAATTGTGTTTTTGTAGAGCTGGAAAAACAGGGGGAAATGCTAAATATTCCACTACATGCCTTTGTATATATGCTTACACCAAAATACTATCATATATCATGGCTTTCAACACCCTCACCTGGTGGTGAGGTGAAGAGAAAACCACACCAAGATCCGAAGGTTCAGGTTGGTTATATGCATGCATTAGACAAACTGGTCCATAATGAGGAGTGTGATACCATACAAAGACAATTGAGCCACTACATTAGTAGCAATGGTGCCTTTGGGACCAACCATGCAATTAGAGATCGAGAGAATCTAACTTCTCTTGAGTGGTGGAAAATGCATGGTGGTGTTGCTTCACAGCTACAACGTTTGGCAACATGGGTGCTTTCACACATGGTGAACACTTCTTCTGCAGAGAGGTGTTGGAGCACCTATAGTTATATCCACAGTGTCAAAAGAAACATGTTGAATGTAAACCGATTAGAGAGCTTGGTTTATGTGCATAACAACTTGTGATTGTTGTGCCATTACTGTGAGGAGTCAAAGATTGGATAAAACCTCGAAGACTTGTGACAACAATTCATAGGAGGATAATTTGGAGGATGGATTATTGGTTTTGGAGCAATTGGAGAATGGTCCTATTGATGATGGTGATTGTGTTGAGATGCCACCCCCATCCACTGCCATGGTCCCCTTGAGCAGGACTCCAACTGCAGCAGTAGAGGCTTCATGTTCAGTTCCACTTCCATATGCTATTACACAATTACCTCCTACTTCAGCTCCACTACCACCACGTGGAGGCTCACATGACAATTGTGGTGGTGTAAAGAGGAATGGAAAGTAGATCGATATTAGAATAATTGTTCTCCTTTTTTTATTTCTTTGTATGTCATGGACAATAGACTCATAGTATTTAGAAACTAGCTCAGTTTAGTGTTTTGGACGTTTCGGTCTTCATACTTCAGTTAAACTATCATTTTAGAACTTATGCAGATGGCCTATTTTGTAAACATAACTATTTGGTCATGTTGACAGTTGGTGGATAACCTATTTCATTCCATAAGTTAATGGTCTACTTCCTATTATATGGCTTAAAAATTTGTATGTTTGTTTGTAATTTCTAGAATCTAGATGATTGATGCTCGAATGATTAATCATTAATGTACTATGGATGCCATTTCTATCTTCATAATAATGTAGTATTCATCTGCAAGTAGCACAAATATGCATGTTTTCATATATTCGGCAACTAATATATATATATATATATATATATATATATATATATATATATATATATATATAACACTCCCGGGATGCTCCGCTCCCGAGGTTTTTTGGGAAATGGCACTCCCGCCTTTTCAGCTCCCGCTCCTGCTTCACTCCCACACTCTAGCAACCTTGGCTACAATATGAGCTTGCTGTAATAGTTTTCAGTTAGTGGTGTGTTTGTACAATCTAGCATTCAGAATTTACATTTTCGATAGGAGTTATCAGTTTTGAGTTTCTTAGTGTTAAGGGTTGGTTTGCGGAGTGCAGAATCTGCTTACAATGATCTGAAATTAACAAAGATGGATGCAGCCTTATAATCTTACTGCTGAACTAAGATATGCATCCTTATTTCTCATTATTGGTAAATCTTTTCAGTTGCAATCAAAGGTTGGTCATTGACATTAACATGGATAGTTTTCATTCTCTATGTATGTAGCTTATATACACTTGGATCTATGCTTGACCATCAATATGCATGTTTGGACATCATAGTTACTAGGGTCTGTGCTTTGATGTATGGGTATGGATGCAGCATACGAGAGAAAAAAAGGAAAGAAGTTGACACAGATTTCAATTCATTCATTGGTGATCGTTCTTGGGTGTGCCCTTTAATATTGTCTTGCGTTAGCCCAAGTACCTGCAAGAGTTTGGTGCAAGCTTCCCCTGCTGTTAGGTTGGGCATATAGAAGGTAGAATATTAAAATTCTGTTTTCTATTTGGATTAAGCATAGCAATGACCTTGTACGGTATGGTATTGGGTTCAATCCCAGTGGCATGCTTGATATCCCCAGTTTAAATAATTGAGACTTAGTGTATGGTTTGTGGAGATAAAAAGGAAGCTGGCTGATTTTATAAAAATATTTTATTTGCTGCATCTGAAGACAATTGGTTTTGTATGGCTAACTGAAAAAAAATCCTCTTGTCCATTACTTTTTAAGCCAAACACAGAATGTTTTCCAAAAAGAAAAATAATGGTAATTTTTTCTTTATCATTTCTAGTGTTTCTAGTGATGTACTTGATTTATATGAAATTAACTTAAAATACATCCATTCAACAAATGCATAATACATGAAAACTGAGCAGGATGTAACTCCTCTTAACAACAGAGATGTACAGCTCCAAGTAGGTTTTTCAGTTGATTAGTCAAGGTCCTAGGACTACAGTGCTTCATATTTAAAATGCCATCTTGAGCAGGATGTAACTCCTTTACAACAGATGTACAGCTCCAAGTAGGTTTTCCAGTTTGATTAGTCAAGGTCCTAGGACTACAGTGCTTCATATTTAAATTGCCATCTTTCAGATTCCATTTGCCAGTTTTTTGTTTTCTTATAGAAATTCATTATTTTAATGCCTTAAGACGGTCGAGGCTAATTATACTATCAAGCAGGTACAGGAATAAACAAAATGGGGCAATTATTCTGTTGTGTACAAGTGGAGCAGTCAGAAGTGGCTATGAAGGAGACATTTGGACGCTTTAATGAAGTTCTTGAGCCAGGATGCCACTGTCTGCCATGGATTTTTGGGCAACAAATTGCAGGTCATCTTTCCTTACGGGTACAAAAGCTGGACGTGCGATGTGAGACAAAGACAAAGGTATGCAATTTGTTTCTACTCTATGGCACAACTACAGTTAAAACAATACTCAACTCTATATGTGTTTTTGATGTTAATAAACATACTATTAATGAGCTTATTTTCATTTTGGAAAGTAAACTTGAAAAATTACTGTACCTTAAAATGCAAATATCATAGGCATAGAAGACATTTTGAGTGTCTAGAGTGAAGTGAATATCTTTTATTTTGATTTAAAATGATCTTGCATTGATAACTTTTATTGTGGCAGGATAATGTATTTGTGACTGTAATTGCATCTGTGCAATACCGTGCCATTTTAGACAAAGCAGAGGATGCTTTTTATAAGCTTAGCAATACAAGGGAGCAGATCCAAGCTTATGTCTTTGATGGTAGATTTCAGAACTTTCCCTATTAACATGGTCCCAAAATTATGCTGCTGGCCACAAACTTATTTCTGTTGACATTATAGATTTAGCCTGCTCACAGAGTTGAGAAAACCATATACGCCTTATTATCTTACTAAGAAACCATCGCAGTTTGTATCTACCAATTTGTGTTTCGTGAACATTCAGACTTACATTCTGTTTTGGATTAGTTAAATGTTGTCATTTTCTAAGTCACTAAAGCAAATGGAATCGAATGACCATTGTTAAGAAGGATTAACAATCAATATCCGAATTTGTTTGTTATGGTTCATGTTTTTTGCATAAGTAGATCCTAGACGAAGAACAGAAACAATGGTTTCTAAGCTTTGATTGAAAGATGAGAACTTGTTAATTTAGGCTAAATCAGCAGTTCAATATGATGCCTTTATTTATAGTAATATACGGTTGGGTTTCTCTGTTAGTGGCAAGACCTCCTTTCTTGTTTTATGCAACTGGAGCACTGCTATTTGAGCTCATGTCATTGTTTTCATGTGCAGTCATTCGTGCAAGTGTCCCAAAGATGAATTTGGATGACTTTTTTGAGCAAAAGAATGATGTTGCTAGAGCTGTTGAAGAGGAACTTGAAAAGGTAGAGTGAAAATCATTTCATGTTTGGCCTATGCTTTTATTTCGAGGATAGATACGAACTCAAAAATACTTGCATATTTATTGCTTCATATTCAGTAGGGAAAATGCCTGTAAATTATTCACGTCTTCCAGTGACATTGCATTGTTTGTCTTGATTTTGTGGACGGTTTTTTTGTTCTGGTTTTGGTAAAGTAATTTTCGAGTGTTACAATCATGTCTTCTATTTGGATATAGGTTATGACAAACTACGGATTTGAGATAGTGCAAACTCTCATTGTTGATATTGAGCCTGATGAACTTGTGAAGAGAGCAATGAATGAAATAAATGCAGGCAAGTATTCTCTGCCATATTGAAGTCACAATGAAATTATGTATACGCAAGTACATCAAAGATAATGTCTTTCTGTCAACTATTTTTTAAATAAAGGAATATGTGATCTTGGGGAACTTTGCCTCTTTTAGTTCAAGAGGTTATTTGGTATGTTTGTGTATTTATGGATAGCTCATTGGCACATGCTCATCATCATTTGATAGTATGGATCAAAAGTTTATCAGTTTTGCTAATGTAGCTTTTCTTTAAAAATGCAATATCTTAAAATCTAACCTTACGAAAACATGTGTCGTGAACTTGCATTTTTGCTGCAGTTTTTGCATATTTTTTATTGAATTGTCTTATTCTTTTTATACTTTTCTTGTACATTATCTTCCATCTTATTGTCATAATTAGTCATTTGCATTTTGATTTCAGCTGCAAGAATGAGGGTGGCAACAAAAGACAAAGCTGAGGCAGAGAAAATCTTGCAAATTAAGCGAGCAGAAGGTGAAGCAGAAGCGAAGTATTTATCTGGATTGGGTATTGCTCGTCAACGGCAAGCAATAGTGGATGGCCTTAGGGATAGTGTACTTGCTTTCTCAGACAATGTGCCTGGGACAACTGCAAGAGAGGTGATGGACATGGTCTTGGTGACACAATATTTTGACACAATGAAAGAGATAGGAGCATCTTCAAAGTCATCAACAGTATTCATCCCCCATGGACCTGGTGCAGTTCGTGATGTTGCTGAGGAGATCAGAAATGGATTACTTCAGGCACAGGCCCGTTAAACATTATAAAAGCACATCATGAGGTGTCGAATTTCAGAATAAAAGCACATTATGTGCAACAATGTTTATGGCTTACCGTTTGCCTTTTAAGTAGTATTTTTTTTATACAAGGAATTCTTACATGCTTTCTGGTATTGTTTTATGTTAAGTATGAAGTGCCTACTTAATATATAATAAGTAGGCACTCAACCTTGTATATGAAATGTTAATAATAAAATATGCATATAATGTGTGGTGGTGCATAGCCATCTTTCGGTTCTATTAACAAAGACGAACGTTCTGCATGGATGGAAAGATGGGTAAGTATTAATTATTAATGTGTACAATTGTGTTGTGTGAAAAGCTCAGCAAACTTAGGGATTAGAATTACAGATTGAATTTCTAAGAGATTAATTGAAGTTGCATTAATAGAATTGAGTTCTATTTAGAGCATCTTGACAGTTACATAACAAGGGCTGTAGTATAATGTTTTTTGGACCTAAACATTGACATTATGTCCTGAATCTCATATTACAAATGCCAAGCTTCTTACGATGTCTTGATTTTTGTCATTTGATCATGTCCTTGCATGAAAGACTGTCATTTGATCATGTCCTTACGATGTCTTGATTTTTTTCATTTGGTCAATGTGGAAATCTTGCTTCAGTGTATTTGTCAAAGAAACTTGCTTGCATTGATGTAGAAGAGTGTACACAAATTGAGAATGACTCTTGTTTTCTGTTGGTTGGTAATCTGAGCTTTCTTGTTCTAACCCTACTGATAAACATGCTCTTTGCTTTGGTGCTGACAGTTACATGTATCAGAAGAGATTAATGTAGCAAAAATAAAATTTGTAATGGAAGTAAGGGATTCGCTGCTTTTTCAATTTTGAGATTTAAGCAAAGGTTTCTTCTATCTTCAAGTAAAAAGAACAACATTCTTTGCTTAAATAAGATAGTGGAAAGCTTCAAGATATCTAAGTTACCTTCAAGTTGTTTTTTTATGATAACTAATTCTTAAGTGTAATTAATATTTATGGTCATTCTTTAATAATTAGGATTTACTTTACATAAATGACAGGTATAAATTAATAGAAAGAAGTCACATAACGTCTTTCTCTCTCCACTTGTATAAGTAGAATATTTTGATTACGTCTTTCTCTCTCCACTTGTATAAATAGAAGAATATTTTGATTAAGTATTAATAGTCTTGACAGTCCTCTCTTCTAAGTGTAAGCTTCCCTCTCTATTCTTTTCAAACTTATTTTTTTGACATTGTATCAGAGTCGGGGTTAGAAGAAACCAAGGCTGAAAGTGGGTGAAGACCTAGGAACTGGTCTGTGAAGTCATGATTCGAGGCACTGCAATTTATTTGAATAGATATAAGATAAGTCGTTTTAATTTCGCAGGTGGTATGAATTGAGCTCTCGCACGGATTATTTAATCAACCATCGTATAAATTGACCTATTTTATGGATTAGGTAATCAACGATTGTACATAATGTTTAATTGGTGAATGTGTGAATTTTTCAGTTGTACAATTTTTTTAATTTTTAATCAAACTGTGTCGTACCATTTTTGACAACATTGTACTATTTTCTGATGTCATGTATGGACTTTATATTTTATGTAATGGTATGGATTTCATATCTTCATGTAACAAATTTGGTTGATTCTTGTTTCACCATACGACCATATTTTAGCTCATTTTTCTTAATTGTATATAGTTGGTTTAATACCATGGCCA
>ML780863.1:1007789-1027376 GCA_009831015.1 Picea engelmannii | reverse complement strand
TTTTTTTTTAAGAATATATAATTTTATTAAGGTGAAAGAGTATGATTTTCTTTCAAAGTGTTTATTGAAAATTAAAGATATTAGACATCAGTTAAGGGGTATTGATAGGAAGGTGAAAGAAGAAGATAACTTCGAAGACTTTTCGGAGTGAACCTCTTACTCATTTGAACATCCATTATAATAAGGAGAAATACATATATTGCTTAAAACATAAATAAGCCATACATTTGACAAAGGACATGACTTATCATTATTAGATATTGAATATAATTACATGATATTTATTATATTATGATAGTAACCATTATATACCTTAGATATATTATAAGTCTCCCCTCTTTAAAACTGTTTTGTCCTCAAAGCATATGTATATTATTTCTTCTCATAGAATGAATAATCTTTTTGTCATTGATTGATTAGATAAGATTTAGGACACAAGACAATATGATGTTCGAAACCTTGGACAATATTGGCGCATAGAAAAAGGATCAATCCATCCAAACTCGATTCTTTTCACTCTTAATCCTTGATGATTTATTGTTGCATAATTTTCTTTCCTTTGAGTCAATGTATTATTGTAACTTATCCAGTTTGTAATAGTTGTCGGTCTCTGATAATGTCATATTGAATAATGGTTTTTTGATGCCGTGTTCCAGAACATTGATGAGTATTCCATCTTCTTCCTTGATATTGTTGATATCGATCTTATTGTCTTCCTTGAAAACTTCCTTGGAAATGAGGGATCGATATGGTTGAAGATGAAAAGCACTTTCTCCTACAGATTACTTGGATTTCTTTAAAATGTTATTTCGATGTTTGAAAAGCATTAAAATAAGTGTTCCAAGATCACTAAAGTTTTGATGACTTAGAAGGTTAGGAAGGTCGGTATTGTGACAAATATTTTGAAATTGAGATCTAATTTGGGTATAAGCGAGGCATTGTAGGAGAAAGTGTTTTTCATCTTCAACCTTCTCTTATTGTCTTTCTTGAAAACTTCCTTGGAAATGAGAGAGTTTTTCATTTTCAACAAGTGGGCAAAAAGAAAGTGGCAAGGAAAATGATTCAAGTAATCTAAAAATTAGAAAGATTTTTAAATACTTCTATTGTGAAAATATTGTTCATAAAATCAAATTTTGTTGAAAGAAATTGTGGGATGAGCATAATGAGGAGGATGGGTGTTATGTTTTTATGGCTAGGAATAAGGAGGATGGGTGTTATGTTTTTATGGTTAGGAATAAGGAGGCACATGCAAATAAGGATGATTGGTATATTGATTTTGGTGCTACTTGTCATTTCACTAATAGAAAAGATTAGTATTTTGATTTTAATGCAGATAAGACAAGTTCAGTTTCTATCATTTTTAGTGGCCGAGAAGAATATAAAATTGTTGAAAAAAGAAATGTGCAAATAGAAAGGCAAGGTATGTGTCCCCTAATTGAATAAGAATCTTCTTTCCATCAATGAAATTATGAAGCATAATCATCATCTAGATGTGAACTTTAGCAACAACATGGGTTATATTGTTAATAAACATAACAAGAAATTAGTTGGAATGGGTGTTGAAAAGCGTGAGTTTTTTCTTGGTGAGTGTTAATACAGTTCAGGAACATGTTTTAATGACTAGTAGTAGACATGATAAATGTTCACTTTGACATCAAAGATATGGCCATCTCAATTTACATTATCTTTCTTTTTTGACTAATAAGAAAATGGTGGATGGAAACAAAAAAATCCTTTTGATGAAGGACAAGCTTGGAGAGCCAAAGTACTTGAATTATTTACTGAAGATATATGTAGACTAATGAAGATAGTATCATTTTCCAGTCCAAGGTACTTTTTTCTATTTGTAGATAATCTTTCAAGAAAGATGTGACTGTATTTCCTAAATAAAAATCATGTATTTTCCAAGTTCCAAGAATTTAAAGCTAATGTTGAGAAGCAATTAGGGAGAAGCGCCATATTTCTTAGGACAAATAATGGTGGTGAGTTTTGTTCTCATAGTTTCAATGGTTTTTGTATTCAATCAAGAAGGTATATAGAGGCAATATACCACACCCTATACTCCACAACAAAATGTGTTTGTAGAGAGAATGAATTGAATATTATGGAGATGACTAGGTGCATGTTAGAGAACAAGTACATTTCTCACAAATATTGGGAAGAGGCAGTTCATATCGCTAAATATTTTCTAAATAGATCTCCTATAAAATTTGTTCCAATTATGACTTCAGAGGAGTTTTGGTTTGGAAAGAAGCTCCAAGTAAGTTGTCTCAAAGTTTTTAGCTAAATGGCTTATGTAAGGATACTTGATGAGAAGCAGAGGGAGTTGGATTCAAAATGCAAGAAAATAATATTTATAGGGTATAGGGACCATCATAAAGCCTCTAGATTGATTGATATTAACGCCGATAAATGTGTTTTTAGTTGGGATGTTGTACTTGATGAACATGCCACCTTGTTTCCTAGTACTTCAAATCATAAATCGGGTTTGAAATTTCTTGCAAAGCATTGTGATATTAATGAGAAAACAACTTTTTTGCATAGGTCAACAAGGCATGATGTAGGGAAAAACTCCAGAAGTAATGTGGCTGCTCAAAATAGTTGAAATCAACAATGCATTAGTGTTGAAATCAATGCAAATCAGCATGAGATTAGCACCAATTCATAGATAAAATACATCCCAAGTGATTTTATCAAAAATTTGATGATGTTCACTTAGATGAGATTCCTAAACTAGGGAAGGAAGGATGGTTGTTGTGGAATAGAGGTAAAAAAAAATTGATTCTTACAATTATGCCTTACTTGATAACATTCAACATTTTGTTAAACCTAGGGATTATGAAGAAGCCAAAGGACACACTAGGTCATAATATTTGAAGTTATGATTGTTCATTCTCGGAAGGATTATCTCACCGAATCCAAATATGCAACCAATCATTGGCATACCATCTTCTTACTCTTCATGATATGTATGTATTCATCAATCTCTAAGACTCGATTTACCACATGGCCTATTTTCTTTGTCCAAAAAAAAGTATACAGTTGTTATCCTTGAATATTTAAAGCTTTAAACTTTTCTCAATCTATCACATGTCATCATTCACCAATTACAAGTGTTCTAGTTCATAACTTCTCATCTTGACACTTTTAAAATTATATAGATTATCATTATGACCCTTATCAATCATCCTTAGTCATCATTCACGTTGGTCAATTCACTCATCAATATCCTTAAGAGATATTTCCACTTGAGAGAGTGACACCCCTTCACTCTCGTTTCATAAATTTTCCCTAGGCTTTATTATAGTTAACCTAGCACTACAATGCTATCCATAGAACATGCCTCTAAAACTCAATAAAACATACTAAACAAAGACAATAGTCATGGAGACCACTTAATATTTTAGGCAAGATTAATAAGGATGTCAATTTGACATTTAATATTGCCACTTGAGAGAGTGACACCCCTTCACTGTCGTTTTATAAATTTTCCCTAGGATTTATTACAGTTCACCTAGCACTACAATGTTATTCATAGAACATGCCTCTAAAACTCAATAAAACATACTAAACAAAGACAATAGTCATGGAAACCACTTAACCTTTTATGCAAGACTAACAAGGATGTCAATTTGACATAACAACATTAAATGTCTTTAGAGAAGTAGAGAAAATATATTAATAACAACAAATCTATAGAAATTTACGACAAGTTCAAGAGAGATGGTCAATCTTTAAAGGATCGATGCATCACACTCAAAATAATGCCAAGTTGAGCTTAACTTGGATAGACATCTCAATTATGTGCATGAATTATGGACTTAGGCACCAAATAACATGGGTTTTTTTTGCCTTCGTGTATCTAAGATTCGTTCTCACTTATTTGCTAATTTCCTCAAACGTAGAAACTTTCCTTCATTTCATAAAATCCTTGTCTCTCTATCATTATTTTCCCATCTTCTCATTCTAATAGGTCTATTATCCTTCCAGAGGTAGTTGCATACTATCTTAAGGTATATAGACATTGCTTTCAGTTTGACTTCATTTGAGGTGTATTATCAAGGAGTTGTATTAATATTCTCTCAATTTGATAAATTATATTTTCTTGCCTAAATAGTCAGTGTCTTCTTTACTTCCTCGGGTTACCTAGGAAAATTTATCATATTATGTGATTGTATAGTACTTCATATCTGATGGCCTCTTCCTAATGTCCATATCCAAGCCTCTAAGTCTATACTATTAAGCATAAGAAAAACACTTAAGATACATTTTGATTCTTTTCACGCACTCTTCAATGCATGTCCATGACATAATTCCATTAACTTCTTGTGCCAACATGTTATAGGAAGCATATCAAATGGTGACACAGTCCCCTTTAAACTAATTATAAGTTGCTTTTGCTTCCTTGACATATGGAATTTCTTATTAGTATATTTCAAGGTTATATTGTGAATGTGAGTTTATTCATATCCTCATTTTGGGTCTAGCATACATATGTGGAGAGGAAAGTCATCCTTATCTTCTATGGGCATAAGTTGCTTTTATCCTACACTCCCTACTATATGTTGATTTTACATTCTTCCCCTCTTCAAGAGGCGACATCCTCGAAGTAATATGCCTACGTTCTTCCAACTTATCTCTATAATTATCATATACCATATGTAATAGATTTAAGTTGACATAAGATTTACCGATTTTATTGTTAAATATAGGCCAAATCTATTTTAAACTCTTTTGTTTTCTTTCCTAGTCGGGCCTCGAGAAGTATCAATATTATCTTTTAATCCCCTTCATATAATTACTTATATATTGTGAAGTAATTAAAAACTCTCAATGTATAAACTTATGCTATACCCTATTATAATTATAATAACTAAAATTGTTTAAATTAACTTTACTTTATAACTAAATCATCACCCCACACACACATATATATACAATGATTTTGCTTAACAATTTTTAATTAACAACATGTTTCCTATGTGCATTTATTCCCGGATGGATTTCATTAACAATTAATTGGATAAAGAACATTTGACTTCAATCAAATAGATATTCCTTACTTTCTTGTTGTTGGTGCTATGGTAGATGTTCAATTAAAACTTAGTTATCCTTTGTGACTTTAGTTTCACTTTTGACATGCATAAACAACACATGCATGTAATGGCATAATAATAATAATAATAATAATCTATATTTAAGGTCACGACCAAGCCAAACACCAAATTGGTGTATGAGACCCCCTTGTTTGTGGGACAGGGGACCCCTTCCGCACGGGGTTTTGACTACTAAAGTCTATATAGGTATACATACCCTAACCCCCTCTGGATTTGAACCTATGACCTCGAAGGAGGAAACACATGTTCTTAACCATCATGTAAATTCACATAAATTAAGATATTAATACAATTTTATTTACTTCTAATTATTTTACCCTAGCCATACAACATGCTAACTAATTCTTTATGGCACCACTGAGCCCAATCCCAATGGTGGAGGCAAAGCTTGAAAAATTATGTTATAATTTTGCCCGCCACACCTCATTTTTCTATTTAGCCATGAGGTTAAAAATCTTCATAGCAAATTTAACCTTTCCTAATCTGAAAAGCTCTTTCAGTAGCATATTCATCATGACAAAAACACTAGGAAACATGCCCAAATCACTAATTTTGCACGAAAAAACAACCATTGTCATGTCCATGATCCAACTTAAAACCTTATAGCTTATTGAATCAAGTAGTGAGCAACCAAAACTAGTAATCAATTTCACAAACAATTCACATTATATTGAGGTATATATAGCCCATTCTCTTCATTAAAAATAGAAAATGTTAAGATTAAAAAACTGTAACTAATATAAAAATAGAAAAATCTCAAAATAAGCACAATCTATGATAGGGTATAAATATAAAATACCATTCATATGAATATAAAAATAGAAGAATGTATAGAATTAAAGCAACTATAAAAAATGCAAACAGTTTAAAAATAGAAAAGCATCATAGAAAAAGCTAAGCATGTAAAATCCCAAAACAACCTTGGAGTGGGTATATTTCTAGCAACACTTTTCAATCTCTTCTTCTCGCTCCAATTGTTTAAGCATATATTTTTTTGAGATGTAATGTTGTGGTCGGTTTGAACATAATTTAAATGGGGAATATTGTTCCAACAATTCGTTTTTTTTATTATTCATTTTTTCAACAATTAAAGAAATTTGAATCATCAATGTAGAGTATGGTGGGGAATTTTCCACCCAAAATCAGGTAATGATTTGTGTAAAGTGAAATCTGAAGAAGCCATGTGGAAGGAGAACAACCTAGTTCTAAAATTAGAATACTCAAAATTGTAACTACGCATCTGATCCATGAATAAAGAATCATGGAATTGTTCCATGATTCTTGTCTTTGTAAAATGAATTTGTTCTTTGTACGTGTAATTTTTATTTCATGGTGTCCACTTTGATGTATTGTTTTGTCACTCTGTACCAGGGACAAATTCATTTAAAAATATCTCAAGCATGATGGAACCTCAAGTTATGATGGTTCATCACATTTATCCTAGAGTTAGTCGATCAAGCGATTGACCAACAGTTGGAGACAATTGGTCAAGCAATCAATCGAAAGTCGACATCAGTCGGTCAAGTAGTCAACTAGCCTGTTGCTTAGATAGTCGACTAGTATTCAAAGACAATCGGTCGATGGATTGACCAACCAAACAATCGACTTCAACTTGGACGCATGGATGGTTAGGTCGACTTAATTTGACTAGTTGACTAGATAATGCAGATTTGACGGAGTCAAATCTAACAATTGACGACTGTATGTGGACAAGATCTTCCCGATTTCAAGGAAGTTGGCTAGATATTAAGACTATAAATAAACGACCCAAAGGGTCATTATAAACAAGTGTGATCATGGTGATCATATGTGTAATAATGCATTGTGATGTTCTGATCACAATGAGTTGTGCTTAAATGTTGTAACAATGTATTTAGACACCACTGATCTTCTGAGAATCTATTCCTCTTCGATTATTATGTAGATTTTGTTATTTTTTGCATTTAGGGTTACACCCAATCTCCAATATGGTATCAAAGTATTTGGTTTAAGAACTCGCCTATTGTAAACAAATCTTGTTGAGTCAAATCGATTTGTGATTGACTCTGGGATGGTGATTTGTTGATTGTAACCTGTGGAAACATATCAAATTTGTTGGATATCAAAAATGGTTTTGTAGTGTCCCTAATCCAGAACCCTTTGTAATTGTACATATAGGTTGGTGAGTCGATTGGTACCAAGTGTAAATGTAAGGAACATTTAGGCTGGTGAGTCATTGACACCTGGATTTTTGGGTGTTGCATGCATCAAAGTAGTGCGCAAAAAAGTGTTAACAAAGATAGGTTGTGCACAGTCTGTGTTGTACGCACATGGGAAAGTGTACACGTTGCACTATGTTGCGTGCACTTGGGTTAGTGTGTTATGTTTTGAGCTCAAAGAGCCTATGTGATTACGAGGCTGGTGAGCCTAGACGCAGATAGGAAAGTGCGCCTATCCATGTAAATATAATCATGATTATTAATACAAAATTGCATCATTGCGCGCTGACTGACTTATACGAAAAGAGATGGGGGGCCTACACCACCGGAAAAGGGAAAAAGGGGGTGAGTCGTAAGTCTTGGGGAATATTTTATAATATTTCCGACAAAAGAGTAATGTCAGATATATTATTTTATCTTAAGTTACCGAGGGTAGAGAATGGATCACCAAGTGGCTTAAAGATGCTTTTTTATATGGAAAGTGTCAAGTGGGAGGAATACAATATATATTACTGGCGTTAGTGTATTTTGGGGGATGATGGTATTATTATTGATGTTGCAGGCTCTCGTGAGGAGAAGGGGGTCAGACTGTATGAAAAATCTAATTATTACCCTATCTGCCCAGAGAAGCTTGTAGGAATTTGTGGGACTGTATTCAGAGATATTGTTGAAGAGTCAGGTTGACAAACATTGAGCAGTCTCTCTGGGTGAGAGACTAGCTATTGCGGAGTGGTTGTTAGACCCGTGGGCATACTCTCCAGGTGAGAGTTTTACTAAGAGTTATTCCCTGGTGCGTTGAGCATTAGTTGTAGGGCTTGGAGACTTCATGTCTGGGATGTTGCTCGTAACCCTGGGAAGGGAAGTGGGGCAGTCAAATGATTGTTGAGCAGAGAAGGGGAACACTTCCTTGGGTGTGAAAGGTGCGTGGGGAATGAGGGATTGGGGGCTAGATGCAGCAGTGGGCACCTAGGACAGAGTAATTTTGTTGAGTTTCAAACCATAGCTTGTCGCTAGGAACCCTTTTTCCCTGGTGGAGTTGAGAGACAACTCGGGGGTGACCTGTTGCTGAAATATTATGAGCAACAACTTCTATGGCTGGGAGGAACATCCAAGTCAAGGCCGCAATTGGTGACTTTCATTTAAGATAAGTGTTCCTTATGTACTTGTCTTGGTTATTGAGTGCATTTTTGTCTATGTTTGACATGGGTTAATTCTTGTATGTTGTTGCATATAAGTATTTGTTGTTATTTTGTTATTTTGTTATTTGTTGTTTGCTCATGTAAATATGATCTTTTTAGCCTTTACTTATAGTTGTGCATGAGTATGTCAGTTGATGGTAAACTCACTTGTTAAGTTATCCATGTGATTTTGGTTATGAGTCATCAAGAAGAGGATTGAGTGGTCGGGTGTGCAGGTTTGTAGCTTGTGTGTTTCATAAGGTTGGAACGTGTGTCTGTGGTTAATAGACCCCGTGCACAGTGGAATCATAAGTGGCACATGACACCTAGAATGGATGTGCACGAAGTTATGTTATGTGATCAGTATGTTGGTGCACACAATTAGTGAGTTACTTCCGTTGCTTAAAATCGTATTGTTAAAAGAGAATGTCACTTTCGCTGTTATAAGTTGTGTGGCGCAACTCAAGATTTGGATGAGCATGTTACCTTAAAGTGAAACTGCGAGGATTGTGTTTAAAGTAGAAACTACGTAATGAGATTGTTGGAGTAGCATGGCCCAGTAATATGTTGGGGTCGTTATAGTTTGGTATCAAAGCATATGTAAGGTGGTAATGAGACTCAGTGGGAGACTGGGTATGTTATACTTTGGTATTAGAGCTATTGGTTCAACATTGGACTTGTATGGGCCAGAGTCTAGCATGAGTAGATGTGTGCGTTAAGAAATTGGTAACGCGTAGTGCAGAGTCTTGTTTGTGTGGAAAACAATTAGTGTGCGGTATAGAGTTGTGATGTGCACAAGAGTAGTGATGTGCGGTAGTGCGCACTAGAGTTGGGATGTTAAAATCATCCAATAAATTAGAGGGAAGGATTCTAACAAAATGGTGCAAAGTTTTCATGTAGATATTGCATGAAACCATCTAACAAATCTTAATTGGTAGCACATTTTGCAGAATTATTAGTGAATAGAGTATGACAGAGTCAGTGCAGAAGGTTATAAGCATGGAAGATGCAAAGAGGAATTATATTCCCAATGATGAATTTGGGGATATGTATATCGATTTGGGTGCCGATGGTATAGAATCCAAGGAGGAGTGCATGAACTTGGTAGAAAGTGTAAAAATATTGCAGAAAGATGTCCAAAGTTATAAGGTTGATAATGAAAGGCTTATGAGATCCAAGGTGCAACAAGATGATTTCAACATCAAATTGATGCAAAGTATGGACAAAATAGAAAAAAGGTGGATAAGGATACAAAGACGATTAGATCAAGACATCATAGGTCTCATGATGAGAAAATAATAGAAGCAAGAAGTGATGGTAAGCATTCTTTCAGGAAATCGTGCAATAGATCAATTCCACCTCCTATCAAAAAGCATAAGGGAAGGATTGGAGTGGACAAGCTACATGGGGAAATGAATACGATCAAGCCTACTACCTTCGATGGTGATCACAACAAGGACAAAGATGCAGAGACCTGGTTGTTGGGTATGAGAAAGTACTTCCAGCTGCATAACTAATTTTCACATGCAAAAGGGAGAATCTCCATCTATCAGCTAAAGGGAAAGGCTTCAATGTGGTGGGATCAGTATGTGCAAGTGCAACACATTGATGAGAAGAAAATGACTTGGAGAGAGTTCACGAGGTATTTCCAAAATAAATACTTAACCAAGTGGTACTATCATAGGAAGATGAATTGGTTCTTCGAACTCAAGCTTGGGAGTATGAAAGAATATTTTTAGAGTTGTTGAAATATGTGTCTTTTATCGAGGATGAACATGTGAAGATTCAGAGGTATCCTAGTGGGATACCCTCATTTATCAGTGGCAAGATACAGTATGATGACCCTAAGATGTTGGAAGAAACCATAAGGCGCACTAAGTGTCTTTATGAGCAACAAAGGGAAAGACTGGTTTTCCAAAAGTCTTGGGAAGACAAGATGAAAAGTAAGGTGGAACAGAGGAAGAAGGGAGCTAAGTCATAATTTTTCATAAATATTGCGCAAGGACAGACGATTCTTCAAGAGCCCAGAATGTTGGAGACAATGGGATAAAATTCATGGCAACAACCTATGTAGTGTTGGGGTTGTGGCAGAAATCATATGTGAAGAGATTGCCCTCAAAGAAGTGATAAAGCGAAGACTGCACATGGTGTACAACAAGTTGTGACATTGGAAGACATGGGTAGAAATGTGCCAAGGATTTATGTCGCGCTGGATAACAAGTAGGTTGAGTTCCAATCACGCATGATCGAGGTGGAAGGTAAGATTAACGACCAACCTATTGCTATTTTAATTGATTCATGAGCTAGTCATAGTTATCTAGATCCTAAGTTGGTGGAAAGGTTCCATCTGTCGAGAAGCAAGCTTGGAAAATCGTGGTTGGTGCAGATAGCTACAGGAGCAAAAAGGAAAATCAATGAGATGGTTAAGGCATATCCATTGGAGATGAATGGACTGTGCACAAAGTCTTATTTGAATATTATACCTTTGGGTTCGTATGATTTCCTCATTGGTATGGATTGGTTGGATGAACATGAAGTTGTCATGGATTGTTACAATAAGACATTTACTTGCATGTATAAGTAAGGAAATTTGAGACCAGTTCATGGAATTCCAAGAGTTGTGACTCTCAAAGAAGTTTTAGCGTTGCAGTTGAAGAAAAGTTGCAGGAAAGGGTGTCAAGTATTCGCAGCGCACATAGAAGAGGCACCTAAGGACAAAGTGCCAAGTGTGGAAGATTGTGCAGTATTGAAAGAGTTTGGGGATGTATTTAAAGAGATACCAGGATTTCCTCTGAAAAGAGATACCGTCTTCTTTATTAATATGATGCCAGGAGAAACACCTATATCCAAAACTCCTTATAGAATGAGTGCGCCATAAATGAAAGAGTTGCAGATGCAACTGGAAGAGCTTTTGAAGAAGGGGTATATACGCCCAAGTGTGTCACCTTGGGGTGTGCTAGTTTTATTTGTGAAGAAGCAGGATGGTATGCTGAGACTTTGTATCGACTTCAGGCAGTTGAACAAAGTAAGAGTAAATAAAAAGTATCCTTTGCCAAGTATAGATGATCTGTTTGATCAGCTAAGGGGTGCAAGGATATTTTCCAACATAGATATCAAATCTGGTTATCACCGGGTAAGAATAAAATAGGAATACATCAGTAAGAGTGCCTTCATAATAAGGTATGGTCATTACGAGTTTATAGTGGTGCATTTTGGGTTGTTGAATGCACCAGTTGTCTTCATGTGTTTAATGAATGAAGTTTTCTGAAATTACTTGGATAAGTTTGACATTGTATTTTTGGATGACATTCTCAATTACTCAAAGTCAGAGGAAGAGAACGAGAAACACTTGAGGATGGTGTTGTAGGTGTTGAGGGAGCACCAACTTTATGCAAAGTTGAGCAAGTGTTCATTTTGTGAGCGAAATATTCATTACTTGGGTCATATTATTTCAGAAGAAGGAATAGTTGTGTACCCAGCAAGATAAAATCCATTGAGGAATGGTCGACTTCAAGAAATGTCACAAAAGTGAGATCCTTTATGGGACTAGCAGGGTACTACAAAAGGTTTATTGAAGGATTCTAACAAATTGCACATCCAATCACATCCTTGCAGAAGAAAGGTGTGTGATTTGAATGGACTCCAGATTACGCAAGGAGTTTTCAGCACTTGAAGAATTTGTTAACAAGTGCACCGATTTTAAGAATTGTTGATCAAGATGCAGACTTCGTTGTGTGCGTGGATGCATGCAGGGAAGGACTTGGTGGAGTCCTGAATAAGAATGGACATGTGGTGTGCTACGAGTCAAGGAAGTTGAAAGAACATGAAAGGCTCTATGCTAAGCATGATTTATAGTTGGCAACTATAGTGCATGCTTTGAAGATGTGGCGACATTATCTCATGGGTAAGATATTTGAGTTGAGAACAGACCATTGTGGTCTGAAGTATTTGTTTGGACAACCAAGTTTGAATTCCAGACAAAGCAGGTGGTTAGATTTCCTCAGTGAGTATGACTTTGATATAAATCATATCAGAGGAAAAGAGAACAAGGTGGTTGACGCACGCTGAAGGAGGATGCATGAGATGCATGCTACAACCGTTAACACGTACCAGACCAATTTACACAACAAAATTTTGGAAGTTTCCAAATCACATATGTGCTATATGGATATAAGTGTGACCTTACAGTAAGGTTTGTCATAGCCAAAGTTTGAAGTTTATGAGCTAAGATAGGATGGGATCCTCAGGTATAGACGTAAAGTCTATATGCCAAATGGTCAAGAGTTGAAGAGCCTGATTTTGTCAGAGATGCATAAGGTTCCTTATGCTGGACATCCAGGATACCAAAAGACAATTG
The DNA here is from genome assembly GCA_009831015.1 of Picea engelmannii. NCBI lineage: Eukaryota > Viridiplantae > Streptophyta > Pinopsida > Pinales > Pinaceae > Picea > Picea engelmannii. The sequence continues at coordinate 1,014,526 of ML780863.1, read as the reverse complement.
TTGCAGTCAAGAAGCAATACTTTTGGCCATGTATGAAAAAGGAAGTTGCATATTTTATTGCGAGATGTCTCGAATGTCAGAAGGTCAAGGTTGAGCACAAACATCAATCTTGTTTGTTGCAGCCTTGTCCCAATCCTGAGTGCAAGTGGGTAGTTGTGACCATGGATTTCATAATCAAGTTTCTTGGGAATGCTAAGCAACATGATTCTATCATGGTGGTGGTGGACAAGCTTGCTAAAGTTGCCCATTTTATTCTAGTGAAGTCGACGCACAAGGTAGCTGACATTGTTGAGATATACATGCATGAAGTAGCCAAGTTACATGGTGTTCCTAAGACAATTGTGTCTGACAAAGATTCCAAGTTCACCTTGAACTTTTGGAAAGGGATATTTAAAGGATTTGGAACAAATATGAATTTCAACACAACATGTCACCCTGAGATAGATGGTCTGACTAAGAGGATAAATCAGGTGATTGAGTACATGTTGAGGATGTATGTGATGGATAAGCCATCGAAATGGGAAGACTACCTTCATTTGGTAGATTTTTCTTACAACAATGGGTATCATTCATCTTTAGAGATGAGCCCATTTGAGGCACTTTATGGTAGAAAGTGAAACACACCTGTGAGTTGGGACAACCCAAAAAACCGCGCAGTAGATGGGCTAGATCTACTCTGGGAAATGGAGGAGAAAATGGTAAAGATAAAGAAAAATTTAAAAGCTACCCAAGACAGAAAGAAAATATGCGCAGATAAAGGAAAAACCCACAAGGAATTTGAAGTGGGTGATCACGTATTTCTGAAAGTGAAGGCTAGGTGTAGTTCCCTGAAGTTGGGAAAGTCTTATAAATTAGCAGTGTGCTATTGTGGGCCATTTTAAATCCTTGAAAGGATTGGCCATGTTGCTTATATGCTTGCATTTCATGTGTCCTTGTGTATTCATAAGGTTTTCCATGTGTCATTTCTTAAGAAATGTGTACCTGATGCTAATCATTTCATTAATTGGAATGTGATTCAGGTGGATCCAGAAGGTGGATTTCAAGTGTGATTGGTTTTCATATTGGATCAGAAAGTCAAGCAACTCTGGAATCGATTCATGAAGTTGGTAAAGGTCCAATGGACCTGGTACGGTCCTAAGGATGCAACCTGGGAGCACGAGGATGCTATGTGAGCAGAGTATCCTCATCTTTTTTATGATGTTTGAAAATTTTGTATGTACATGTATATATGATGCACTAAGGACAGTGCATAAATAAGGGGGAGGGGATTGTAGTGTCCCTAATCCAGAACCCTTTGTAATTGTACATATAGTTTGGTGAGTAGATTGGTACCAAGTGTAAATTTAAGGAACATTTAGGCTAGTGAGCCATTGACACCTAGATTTTTGGGTGTTGCGCACATTAGAGTAGTGCACAGAAAAGTGTTAACAAAAACAGGGTGTGCACAACCTATGTGTTGAGCGCACATGCGCAAGTGTGTTAGCACCGTGATTTTTGCAGTTAGAGTTAGTCCTAGATGAGTCATAGTTTGTGCATCAAAGCTTGTAAGTTTGGTGACCAAATAAAGAGTGGTTTGAAATCATTGAGTAACAGGTCTGGCCATAAGAGTCGGGAAAGGGTGTAATGATTAGTCATGTGCGATTTGTAAAGGTCCATTTCCCTAAATATCGAGTCATGTCAAAAAAGGGGAATTTAGGTACCAAAGTCGTGTCAAGTGGTTGGGATTGTTAGAATATAGAAGACGGTGTGCTCGTTTTTACCATTGACGATACCCTCATCACCCAACCACAGGCCGAAGCCTCCCTCCGAGCACCTTAACCTTGACCTGAGAATTCCTACGGAAGAAAACCCTAGGCTAGATAGCCAAACAAAGAGCAGCGCATCTCTCCCCAAGGATAGCGCAACACAAAAGACTGATAAGATGTTCCAAACCCTAGCCAAGAGATATCCAAGCCAAATACTGAAACTTGTTGATGTTGCAGCTGCACCTTCTGCCCTCCTCCAAACCTGCGCACCAACTGCAACTGCAGTGCGCACCAACTGGGAAAACTGCAGTCCTGAGATGTGACAAATGAAAAACTGGCGCCCTGTATTTATAGTAATCCTGCCAGATTACTGGGGCCGACTTCTCCTTCTGGGTATGTGTCTGTTCAGTATATTATTATTAATTCTGGTCGACTTCTTCTCTTAGAGGCTAATAGCCTAATATAAATTGTATTCTTGAGCCGACAAGACTTCTAGGGTTATTAGCCAATTCATTAGGGTTTCTCTTGCTTCCCGGAGTATTCTATTCTCGTCAGGTTCACATGTAGAGGTAAATACCTCCCGCAGCTACCATAATATTAACAGGGATAAAGGTCACATCGAAAGATATGATGAACATCATTACCTAATCATGAAGTCATAAAGGTGAAAAATCACGGCACTCCTATCATTTGTACTTTTCCACTCCTATCATTTGTACTTTACACACTTCAAAAGTGTACCCATTGCATGAGTTTGCTGCGCAAATTGTCAACCTACTTTCAAACTTCTCATCACCATGGATTTATCATCCTCTTCCATGATTTCATTCCTTATCTGTTCAAGCATAAATATCGGTCACCCGTCATGCTTCTCTATCACTTTCAGAATTTATGCGTTGTCCATAGTTTTTTCTGCAAGCTATGGAACCCTTCGCTATGTAAAAGTTGTTTTCCATTGGTCGTATTGTAAGTCTATTTATTTGATTTTGTTGAGTCTCCTCCATTGTTTTCAGTAATTTCTTAAAGTCTTTAAGAGATCGCTGCAAACTAGATTTTTGGATGAATTATTTCTTCTCGTAGTCAGCCTTCTTCCTCTGGAATTTCCTCCTGTCGTGCCGACTTTTCTCACTGCGCCGAAATTTTCCCTCTCGTGCCAAGTCTCCCAGTACTTTGATACCGTGCCTAGTTTTCCCTCTGTGTTGACTTTCCATTTTTTTGTTTGCTACCGCGCCGAGTTTCCCCACTGTGCCAACTTTCTGTCTTTCTTTACTGTCGCGCCAGTAATTTCTGTGGTTTATTTTGTTTGTCGCGCAAAGTTTTCTATTACTTCCTTTTCTTCCAGTCTCTGAATAGTTCATCATTCTTATTTGTCGCGCAGAGAGAGGATTAGAATTCATTACTGTGCACGGGAAATTGATATATACCAACATCATGGCAGTTTCCCAAAGCATAAGAAAGAAGGCGAGAAGTGGCAGGGCCATGAGGTTTGAACCTCAGGATCCGGAGTTGATAAATGAACACCCAGCAATCCGCGTGTCTTTCAAACAAGCCAGAAGCATGCGTTTATGTGAAAGGACCAAAGGATGTAATGTGAAGTTGGTTGAGAATTTCACCCTTGATTTTACTAGGGTCAACGAGACAGTTGCGGGAATCACTCTCTGAGTGATGGGGGAAACATTGTCAGTTGCAACAAAGATCCCTCCGCGCGGATAAAAATGGTTTAAAGGCATGCCTTTATACATTTTGTGTTATAAAAACTTCATCAATCTTAAATGTCTAAATCGGAAAATTGGAGCCGGCATTCCAAACCAATACCTCCTAGAGCCTTTCGAGAAATTTCTAAAGTTAATGAGAAGATATTTCACCTGTGAAGGAAGGTTTGACAGGGTGTATCCATATCACATCAGGTTTGACAGGGTGTATCCATATCCTGTGAAGGAAAAATACCTTGAATCTACCTTTCTTCTTGTATCGAAGCTTGGGAAATATGGCGGACAGTGTCCAAGCCAATGTTGATCAGTCAGGGAACAATTTATCCCATTTTTTATTAATCAAGTTGTTAGTGGTTGAAGAATTGAGACATTTGAACAAGGATTGGGATTCTTTTCTGATTTCGGCTAACATTCCCAGAGACCCCAAAGGAGACATTCCTCTATCTACAAAGGAATCAACACTTCGTAGTGCAGAGGAAAGAAAGGAAGATGTTACGGGAAAAAGAAAAGGAAAAGAAATAGACGACTCGTCGTCCCGTCAGTCAACATCCCAGAAGAAAGGCAGGTCAAGGTTGACTAATAAAACAGAGGAGATCCAAGCTCCCAGTAAACCGTGCACCAAGTCTGTTGCCAAGAGATTTCCCATGCGCATCGTTCAGCTAGAGCCTGTTGAAGGTGCAAACAAGAGAATTGATGAAGGGAAGGGGAAGTCAGGTGATGAAAATGTAAATGTTCAAGAGTTGTCGCAGCAACTGAAGAAACCGCAACATTCTATTACCCAGTTTTATCAAGAAAGCAAAGACTTGAGAAAACAACTGGTAGAAAGGATTGTTGAAACACTGGCGTCGCAGAGTTGAGCAGGTCAATTACCCCCTACCTTTCCCACAGAGAGATGAGGGAATGTAAATTGTCTTAAAAAACAACTCAAAGAGGCACAAGATGTAATTATTGAGCTTCGGGAGGAACAAAGGGTTTCAGAAGAAAAAATCACAGATAATTTAAAAGAGTGTAGACCACCCATTGATAACGCCTGTGCAGCTCTCACCAGTGCTCAATCAAAACTGAAAAGAAACACGGTTTTGTTGAGATAGGTGAAGATTTTGAACAAACGAAACTGTTTTTTAAGAAAAACAATCAGAGGTTTAAGGTTGCAGGCAACGTCGGAAGCATGAGTAAGACAACCCCATTTTTTGTCTTTTTGGATCGTGTCATGGAATATGTCTCCCTACATATCCTACTTTCTTACGTTAACAAGAAGTCTAACGTAGCATTGACGCAATGAATATTCATTGCGCATACCTTGTAAACTTACCTACCGAGAAGGGCATGTATAAATGAAACGCATGCCTTTTTTAAAAGAGATGCATGGCCCCCAACCATTGTTGCCACCTAGAGTTGCACGAGCGACCGCAAATGAACATCTTCTACACCAACTCGCCTTGTGCATGTTACAGCCAGTGAGCACGTAGTAGCAACCAGAGTATGTTATACAAAGGTGACAGAGTTTCCAGCAGTGCGCATGATTACAGGGACACCCCTTGAAAGAAAGCATCGTTTTACCACGACCTGATGGTCGAATCTTGCTCATGACCAAATGATTGAAACAAATGTGTCGGTTATGTTATGATTGGGCGCGGTCAGGTTTCTATTTTTAGTAAAATATGTTGAAAAGGTTGTCTGAGGGCAAAGTAATTGAATCCGAGATTCTAGGGGAAAGTATTTCGAGCATAGCAACCCAGGAGGGCATTAGTTTTCTATATATTTGATCTTTTTTATGTAAGACAGGTTGGAAAATTAGTGTAGACAGAGGACTCTTGAATGTAATTTAATGAATCTGATGGAAATATAATGCATAGGTCCCGAAGCTTTGATGAAAAGATTCTAATGGTGGTGGTTTGATGTATTGTGATCCTATCTTAGTATGTACTTCCTATTTCCTACGAATTCATGTTTGTTTCATTTGTTTAAATTGGAAATATTTAAAGGGTTTAAAATTCATCTCGTGGTGCTTTAGACTCAACCATTTAAAATATGTGTTTTTCTTCCAAGTTAAGTCGAGATTCATCTTTAATGGTGCTTTGATTTTCTTTATGTTTATCCTTTCTCCTCCATACACAACGATATTGAAACTGAAAGATCATTACCTATTTATCCTTTATCCTCTCAACGCTTCCCTTACCAATCATTGATTTCTCTTGTGTTCAAGGGGTTGACTCCATAGCCCAAAAGTACTATATTTCCTTGCCAACAAAACTAGAAAAAACTTCCTCAATCATGTAAATCTAGTCGTCAGTCCAAAGTTATTATCTATCAAAGACTAAATCTCAGAGAGAGCCCTCTCTAGATTGGAAAGGTTTGTTTCTAGTCTTAAAGTTGGTTTGTAGGTTACCTTGGTAGATCATTCCCTTCAGCCCAACAATTTACCAAGTGCTAACAAAGTGCACACGTTGCACTATGTTGCGTGCACTTGGGTTAGTGCACGAGAATGAATGTTTATGTTTTGAGGTCGGAGAGCCTATGTGATTATGAGGCTGGTGTGTTTGGACATAGATAATCGAGCACGCCTATCCATCTAAATATAGTCATGAGTATTAATATAAAATTGCATCGCTATGCATTGACTGACTCAGACGAAAAAGGATGGGGGGGCTACTCCACTGGAAAAGGGGGTGAGTCCTAAGTCTTGGGGAATATTTTATAATGTTTCCGAGAAAAGTGTAATGTCGGATATATTATTTTATCTTAAGTTCCTGAGCATAGGGAACGGGTCACCAAGTGGCTTAAAGATACTTTTGGAGATGAAAAGTGTCAAGTGGGAGGAATGCAATATATATTATTGGCATTATTGTATTTTGGGGGATGATGGTATTATTATTGATGTTGCAGGCTCTCGTGAGGAGAAGGGGGTCATATTGTATGAAAAAACGGATTATTACCCTATCTGCCAAGAGAAGCTTATAGGGAGTTATGGAACTGTACTCAAAGATATTGTTGAAGACTCGGGTTGACAGACCAAGAGCAGACTCTCTGGGTGAGAGACTGGCTATTGTGGAGTAGTTGTTAGACCCATGGGAATACTTTCCAAGTGATATTTTTGCGGAGATTTGTTCCCTGGTGTGTTGAGCATTAGTCACGGGGATTGAAGACATCCTGTTCGGCCTGTTGTTGGTAACCCTGGGAAGGGAAGTGGGGCAACCGAAGGACTGTTGAGCAAAGAAGGGGCACATTTCCTTGGGTGTGACAGGTGTGTGGGGAATGAGGGATTGTGGGCTAGATGAAA